>JAUZST010050205.1:0-24966 GCA_034779995.1 Parotocinclus haroldoi | reverse complement strand
TGTGTGTGTGTGTGTGTGTGTGTGTGTGTGTGTGTGTGTGTGTGTGTGTGTGTGTGTGTGTGTGTGTGTGTGACAATGACAATGACTAATGACAGTGACAATGATTAATAAAACTAAAACCTATAATTTGTATCTAACTAAATATTCAAATCTGTATTATTTTAATGAAAAATCAATATTGCAAGCAACTGATTTATCAACTGTATTGGGTAAAATATTTAGTTTTTATTGTATGTTCAGCCCTAACCAAAATCGTTTTTTTTTTTATCATTAAGAACATTCACAAAAATTAATACATCTCTTATCATTGTAAATTGTAATTATATTTAATTGCGTTCTCTTAGTAAATAGTCTGTTAGTTCTTATAGATTGTAGTGAGACCATCAGCTGGCAATTCATTGTCATGTGAAAATGGAATTGTCAGATGAAACTGACTCTGACTGATTTTGATTTCTTTACTTTGCATTGTGCTGAATGACTGAAAGAAAGGCAGGCCGTGGGCTGGAAATCTCACTATATACATATTTTTCAGAGGCAACCTCGGGCATAGCTTCAATCTGACTGTTCCCTGTTGTCAGTAGTGGTGTTTTTCTGCTTGGCAGGTTGCACAGTAGTGGGTCTCACTTTACAGGGCATGGCTATTATAAACACTCATGTCATATGTGACATTTTGCATGACATAGTGCATTTTAGAATGCCAGCGTAGCCTCCATAGCATGCTCTTAAACCCATTAGTCATACCACCGGCTATCTTCAGAAAGCTTTTGTCACCTTGACAATTCATTATGGGATTCCTTAGATGCCTTTGACAGATAATTTTGGTCTCACAGTAATGCTATAACGGATGTAGCTTGAGATCAGGAAAGACCAGTGGCCATCTGTTAACAACCTTTCCATGATGGTGAGCTAATTGCAATAAGGGGAAAATACTCCAGTTTAAACAAAATACGAATTGATGGCACTTTTGTTGATCCCAGTTCATAAATATATATAATTACCTTAAAAACCTGTAAAACCGTCAGTTTGTTCTCTAACTGTACATTCAAAACATGGGTTTTAACTGTTCTAATAAGCCTTGAATTACGCTCTCCATCCGTCACTTCGTCCTATTCCCAGATGAGTCATTTATTGGGTCGATGTGTCCTGTATTCCAATGACATTCACTCAAGAAAGAACAAACATCTGCTCATCAATCAATCATGTGCCCACATAATGAACAGTTCTACACCTTTATGTGCTGTATAAGAACAATAAACACTGAGAATTAAATAACAGATTAATAAAGTGCATTGTACACATACCTATATATCTTTAATTTATAATATAAATGTACTATACATCCCCAGGTTCATATTTCCTTGGGCTGATTTCTGGTAACAAGGAGATGGCCTACAGGAGGTGGCTAATCTATCTATGGTGTAAAGACACCTCTAAGACAAAAGAGATTGTCCCTAAGGCTTCAAAAAAGAGTGCTAGTCCTGTGCACTTGGGTGTCTGCAATCTGCATGTCCTCCATGTGTTAATGGGGGTTTACTCCTTGTACTCCGGTTTCCTCTTACAGTACAAAGATGTGCATTAGATTCAGTGATTGCACCTAATTGACCTCATATGAGTATATATACGACTAGCTTCAAGTAACCTTTAGTATTAATTTAACCTGGCATATTTCGTTAAAATGACCTCTAATGCTGATAGAGAAGTTAAATAAGCCAAAAAACCAAACTAGGTTTACTGACATCAAAAACCACTCCAGATTTTTTTGCTGGGAAATATTCAGCCTAAGGCTAACACCTAACACCTGATAAGCTTCATAAACCTTCACATTTCATCACAAACAAGGTCTCCTATGTGATCTAGCACCAGCAATTGTGTAAGAGAATCAGATAAGAATTAGGGTTAGTTATGGGGTTTAAAAAATAATTAGAGTATTAAATGGTCATGGAGCCAACTACCCGTATCTGGCTGGCTCCCAGTTTGTTTTCTATTAGCTGTGGTTCTCTGCAATGTTGTGCTTTTTATTGTTACCTCCTGTCATCCTGTCATCGGGTTTCAATTTGTTGCATTGTTTCCTCCTCATTTGGCTCAGTGGCACCTGAGTAGCAGCAACGTAGCAACACAGGTCATTATAGTGACACCCATGTTCAAGGTTGTATTAAAATGTCATTAATAACAGGCCACTTTTCATTTCCATATATAACTTGCAGGTTGTTCAAAATGCAGACGTTAGATGGTCAGTCATATTACTTATCATAATAAGTTCTAAACTGTTGGAATAAAGCAACTAACAAATGACTAAATTTAATTATCTGAAAACAATTTATTCAACATCATGTCTGTTTCACTGTTTCTCCAAAACAAAGATGATCAAAATTCAGAAACTCTGTCTAAGGCATTGTTTTTAAGGCAGCCTTGCTGTTAAGATGCTTTCTAAGTACACTAAATAAAGTAAAGAACTGCCTATATAAAAAATGCAGAAAGAATACATTTGAAATTGGACAAACACTGGTGGTATACTCTAACATCGCACCACTGAGCAGTATAGGCGATAGCTAGAGGGTGCTCACCTATACGGAGGGGCCATGAAAACATGAAACTTAAAATGTCATCTACAAAAAATGCTGTTCCTGTTTGAAAATAGAGAAAATAAGATGCATCAATAAACTAAGTCAGGGATTGATTTCCAAGACCCATCCAAACTCAAAATACTCGTCTTATTCAGATTTCATTTTACAACTTTAAAAACAATGGTTGCCTTAATCTTTAGTTCTTTATATCTCTGCTTACAGAGCATTTCACTTCTTCTATAAGCTACCCTTATTGGGTTTGCTGGTCTATCCAGCTTTCTTATCACATTGCACTTTCACCTTAGTTGTCTTTGACGTTTTCATCTCCCTAGTCACATTTTCTTTGAAAAGGTCTGACTAATGTTCACTATTTCGAACATATCTCCTCCTTCAGTCTTCCAGCAGCTGCCACCAATCTGGGGCTAATTAGCCCCAGTGCACTTTGGGAAACATAGTTCCCAAGACATGACTGTCTATCTTACACTATAACCCTACCTACTGAAATGCAAAGGCACAGTCATGACAACACTATAACTTTGAGCCACACTGTGAAGTGGTACTGCAGGATTGACATTGTTGAGAGGTTTTACTGCAGGGTTGACCCAGAGGTGCAACTCAGCCTCTTACACTATCAATATATATGACTGTCAATTAGAATGCTTTCAGTTGCAGTCTTTGCAACAACCTTAACAATCTTAGTACAAATGCTGTTAATATGCAAGTATGGGACTGAAGTTAGTATTTAAACAAGGTCAGGTGTCAGAAAGCAAAATAAAGGTTTATTTGTGTATCAGGGTGTATGCCATCTGCAGGCCAAATTTCCCCTGAGGGAAGAGAGGAGGACAGTAAGGGCCAGGGTGAAGACAGGCAGTGATGTTGAAGTGTGAGATATGTGTCTGTGTGCCAGGTCTTTGGCTGGCATTAAACGGTGCATAATGAGAGCTGCAAAGCATGGCAGGGTGAGCTTCCATCCTTATGCCCCACATAGACAAAGGCATGAGGTGTAACTGACACTGGAATGAATTTGGCCGACAGCTCTGTTTGTGTGTGTGTCCATATGTGTTTGTGTGTAGGTCAGGTTTATGTACCATTGTGCTCCCACGAGTTTAGAAACATATTTATGGTCCCCATAAGGGCAAGTGTCTTTTAAGGAAAAAACCCAACATTCCTGCAACCATATGAGGCAAAAGATTTGCTTTCATTTACTATGGTTAAGGTTAGGTTAAATTTGCCAGTATGTGTGTGTGTGTGTGTTGTGTGGGTGAAGAGAGTGAGAGACTGTGATAGAGATAAGGTGAAAGAAAGAATGCAGGGGAGCATGCGACAGGTTGGCTCTGCAGGGGTAAGAACTCAGTGTGTGCTTAATTGTGTGTGTTTATCTCCTTATTCAAGATGGTACAAGGGCATAGGGCTTCTGGCCAGGTGTTTCTGGCTGCATTCCTTGCAAACTCAGTAATCCTGCCTCTATTTATTTATTTGCCATTTTCTTCTCATACTGTTTTCTCCCATCATAAGACTGTAAATATCTCCCATGTACTCAATGTGCTCCCCTTGCTCTCACAAAAGTTTAATCTATTGTTGGTCATGCAATAAACTTTAAATACCTATAAGAGTGTCAAACAATTAGCATAATCGATGTTGAAAGCAATTTAATTAGTCTCTTTTTAAATCTGCAGAACATTTCTGCATGTATGTATGTAGGTATGAATGTGTAGCCATTGAGAAATGACATACACTGATACATATGAAACATACACTGCACATGTGTCAGACTGATATGTAAATACAGGTGTGGTCTGATTAGACAGTAAAAATGCTTCCCCTGCTACCCTACAAAAAGGCTCTTAGAGGATTTTTTTGGTAGTGAACCCTTTATTGAGCGATCATTGACTGTTGGACATGCCTCTACTAATCATTTAAAGACATTTTGACAGACTTTGAGATGGGGTGCATCACTGGATTGAACAATAAAGAAAGAGTTCTCTCTTGAACTCTGTCCTGACCTAGCTGTTAGGAGGTGTTGGGTGCAGTGGTTACATGTAGGGTGGATTGTTTGATCTGCCGGCATGAACAAGCAGGTTCTACAATTCTGTTGTTCAACATCCACCACTGATGCCACTTTTACTACACACCCCTATCTCTGCCTGAACCATTTCCAGGCATTTAGCAGAAGGACATTTGCTGTTAGTGTACCCATTAATTGTCATGCCATTGATAGCCAATCACAGTCAAGTTACTTTCCACTGGTGTTGTGAACATGAAACCTGGAATGCTGTGGCTGTAACCATATTGTCTTTAGTGATAAATCCAGTTTCTGTTTTGGATCTGACGATTTTTGCACTCTCACTGTTAAAAATACTTTTAAATAGCTTTTGGTTGTAATCAATCGTGCTTTCATTTGGCCACAATAGCTACAGTGAGGTTGTGGACCTGTTGGTCCTGATTATGGTCTGAGGTCGGACCTTTGTGCAGGTTCTTCCACACCTAACTCGAACATTCCTTTCTGGACCTTAGTCGCTGCTTGGGGCTTAAAGAGAAACTGACCTTCCTCAAAGTGTTTCAATCACACAGTTCTTAAGAAGATTCTCATTGTATGCTTTGGCATGGAGTTTTCCCTTCACTGGAACTAAGGGGCTCAGCCTGAATGATCAAAAACAGCCCTAGGTCTTTATTCCTCCTCCACTGCATTTGGCACTCTGCATTTAGGCAGATAATGTTCTCCTGTCACCCACCAAACCCAGATTTGTCAATCAGACTGCCGGATGTTTGAGTATGAATCATCGCTCCAGTGAACTTGTGTTCAGGTGCTTGGCCTTGGAACCCCAAACAACTGTTTGAAGCTCTTTAGTGAGTGGATCAACTTGTTACGAACTGTTTTGATGTGCTACATGATACAACATATAGCAATGCACTGATGATGTGTGGCCTTCAGTTTCATGCCCAAGCTACAATGTTGAAAGTAAAGGTTATATTAAGGTAATTAAGTCTTTATTCATAGACCATATTTCTAGAACAAGTCTCAAATTGCTTTACAATATGCTTAATATATAATATACAATACAATACAAATAAGTTGCAATAACATACTATGCTATGTATATGCTACAAACCTGTTTTGAGTTCTTAAAATATTCATTATATTTAATACATTAATTAAATTCAATACATATATTAATACTATCCTACTAAAATACACACCAGAGTGATTATGACACAATTTCAGTGCATATGCTGTGAAGCAGTCAATCAGTAATTTTAAGATAGTTCAGGGAAATAACCCCTGATTTCAAGATTTCGGTCATCTTGCATTATAAAAATGACATAAGAGCTTATTAATGTATGCTGGAGTATTGTTATGTAAAGTAAGCTCTAAAAGTTTTAAATTAAGTCTGTAGGGGACACATAGCCAGTGGAGAGAGGCCAATGCTCATGTAATGTGAGAAGGCATACTGCTGTGTTTTGAACATGCTGCATACGAGCCACCTCTCTCTGACTCAGACAAGGGAACAAGTCATTTCAATAGTCCAGACAGGTGCAGGAAAAGGCATGAATAATTTGTTCTGTAAAGGGTAGAACATTTGTAACATATGTTTCTATGTTTCACCTCACAGCCCCAAGATCCCCAGTTAGGTCCCACCCCTGGACTCTGGGTGTCTGTGTGGAGTTTACATGTCCCCTTGTGTCTGCATGGTTTTACTCTGATGGTTCAGTTTCTTCCCACATTCCAGAGACATTCATTAGGTTGATTGGACACTCTATATTCACACTTGAAAAGTGTGTTGATATAACCTTGTGTTTGCCATGAATATATCCATTGATGTTGCTGCAGCATTAAATAAAAGTATTTTTTTAATTTGTGTAAAAACACAATTAAATAAGCCCCTTGATGTGTATTGAAAGTTTAAGATGGGACTCTTTCTAACAAAAGACTGCACCTCTTTGGACCTGCCCACTACATCCACAATTAGAACCTCTGCTTGACAGTAGTTGTAAAAATCTTGTAAAAATAGTAGTAAAAAAAGTAAAAAAAGTAGTAAAAATCTTGACATACCAATGCCATTGGATTGCCTAAATGGAGCATATACAATGGAATTAAAAGTGGACCCAATATACGACCTTGAGGCACCTCACTGTTAAGAGAACAAAGGGTAGGCATCCTGTAGCTAAACAGACACACCTTTAGCAGTCCAAGGATTTGAACCGTGTAGTTAGTTTTTAGCATGACCCCAGTTTAATTAACTGAGCAGTTAAATCCAATTAAAGTGAGAAATCCATTGTAGGCACATCTTTTTGTTGTCATTTACACTTTCACAGATTATGTAGCACAGCAACAAGAATAAAAATAATGAAAATGATTTACCAATGTAAATAATATATTATTATTATTATTCAATTATTATAGTCGTTGTTATTGTTGTTGTTGCTGCTACTATTTTCAAAATGCAGCACAGGGCACAAGTCACACTTTCCAGTAAATACATGGTGTAGGTATATAGTGTTTCTGTAGAATGTTTCTCATGGGTCTCATTCTCATTTGGGTCTTTAGACTTCTTGAATTTCTCATAAATTATTGGATTGTCCCCTTAAACTCTGTTGCTGACCATCCTCTTCCATGCATAATTGTCTATTTTATGTTCTCATGATTCGTTCAAAATTGCAAAGCTTAATCTGTTAACTTGGTTAAAGGTGATCATTGATTTAAATGAAGAATGCATTTCTTTGTTTCCTTTGTGGTTTGTATCTGATTATAAGTATATTTATAATCCCCAAATCCCTGAGAGTGAAGATTTTTGATGCTCAATCTCCCAATCTTGAAATCATGATTATGATCGACAAAGACTGCTACTCTATATCTATATATCAGTTGAAAACGGAAGTTGATTAGACCCTGTCTACCTCTTTTGGTCAACTCAGGCCTTTCTTTTTTATCACTGTGGCTTGGTTGTTTTTGTGATACAAACCCTAGTACAGTAAAAATGACACGCAACTTATATTTTAATTAATTCAATGCTCTTTACTATGGTTTCCCAGAACTATTTTCTCAAGCTGTGCTTTTTTAATAATAGCTCCTTTCCTTGGCACATAGTAATAAAGGAAGAGTCAAAGTAATTATTTTGCTTTCCTGACTGTGCATGGATTTTAGAGAAGAAATATTATTTCATTTATATATACAATGCCGAGCCTCTTCATAAATGCCTGCCAGACCTCTGATGAACTGGTGTGCCTGGTCTAACAAGATGTATCCTGGAAGCGCAAAGTGTCTGAAAATATACTGAGGAGTTTTGCAGTCTGGAAGTTTTAAGGCACTCAACACAGGGGGATAACCTTCACAGAATGGGAAACGCAATCATCTATGGTAACGTGGCCATCTGACTTGGGTAGGTAATTAAAGTAATTAAATAAAGGCAATAGGAAACCAGAGATGCTTAGGGACCAGGATAAGCTGCAGTTTTCCCTAAATTCTTGGTACTTTATATTTCGCACACCTGAACAAACAGCAATGAAATTATTAGTATTTCATTAATGAATACAGGGTCACAAGCTTCCTTCCCTCTTTTGGACAAAGAATATTTTTTGGCAGCAGGGAGGAGTAAAAGTGTGGATGATCATAGGAACTTCCATGATGTAATCCCAAGGTTTAGGGATGTAAGGATACATGCAGAAATTAGGGGACAGGATATCAATAGCGTAATCATAAAACATATGCAGAGGTAGTTTTGTGACCCCTTGCTAAATAGATAAGCATATTAAGACAGCATGTTACTGTGCAAGGAAAAGATGGCTGTGCAAGAGGACAAGATGGTTTATTACTAAAGACAGGGCTGAGAAATGCAATGGGTAAAGCAGGTGGGGTGACCAGGAAATAATTGTTGAGGAAATTGGTGGGTTTTGTTGGAAAAGCCAACGCAAGCCAATAATTAATGGGTCACCTGGAATTTGGAGCAGGTAAATCAATGAAGCAAGCAAGTTTCCTCTCCTTGGCAGGTCCATACAGCATGTCAAGGTCATGACTGGTTAGCACAGAGACAGATGATATTCACAAAAATACAGTGCAGGCAGAATCCCTGAAAGCCATCTGGATCACCATTCTACTTTTCTGACAGTGCAAAATAAGCTACTGGGCACTGAACCACATGCAGACAGGAAGCACTGGAGGTGATGGAACTGGTAGAGGACTGGATGGAGTTGCAGGGAGCTGGTTTACCTGTTTGGTAAAACATTTGACATTGACATTTAAGTCATTTAGCAAACACACTTATCCAGATCGGTCAACAATTGATAGTCTTACAGTCCAAAAAATTGTGGGTTAAGGGTCTTCCTTAGGGACCCAACAGTGACAGGCTGACAAAGGTGGGATTTGAACCCATGACCTTTTGGTCCACAGTCCAGCCCCTTAAACACTAGGCTACCACAGTCCATTATGACAGTCTCTAGAAGCCTAAATTACTGAAGCAGTACCATGTTGCCTGATCTGGAACTTGATCTGCTGCTGCTGCCAGCCCAGGAGCTGACCATGTGCAACAAAGTGATTTGGCTTTTGCCAGCTGATGCAGAAATGTTTAATGACATGATAGTCAAAGATAAAGGAGCTAAAAGGTACAATTTCAAATAGGCAGTTTTATTAAGCACTGTATTGGGCAGTGAATCCAATAGACAATACATTAAAGAGAAACAAAACCAAGTTCTTACTACTGTAGCCTACTGTATATACTGACTGACAACACTACCAAATATGGAAGAGTAGATACGATGTCCAGGGGCAGAGACACACGTGCATGAAGTTGATAGATGTTACCAAAGGAGTGTAGCTAATTGGCATATAGGGTTTGAGATATAATGAGACTTTGAGATCTGGTCCAGCTGTCACCGTGTATGATCCATTTTCAAAGATCCATTTAGATTCACCGGGATGGAACCGATTTCTTTCGAGAGATTTGGTCATTACAACACATGGAAAAAATAAAAAACTACATTCTTGGTGAATATCTAATCAGAGATGAACAGCTCCTACTTAAATGATGCTGCAGCTTTCGTCACTATATGCCCGAATATGAAATTGAAATATGAAAATAACTGACAAATAGGGTTTCAAATATTTGATAAATATGATATGTGCTGTTGTAATAGCATACACTTTTAATGGTCTGCCATATGTTGACTTTGAAAACTGGACAGATCAGTGAAGCAACTGGCTGTCAAACAGTGCCTTGAAAATATCATTGGAGCTAGCGTAGTTAAAAACCCTCAGCAGATTTGCTTTGCTCTGTTCTCAATTTCAGTACAGGGAACTGTGCATTTCACAAACATGCATGCATACATACATACATACATTGGGAAAAATCTGATACACTGCCAGTTTTGCAGGTTTTCCTACCTACAAAGAGAGATATCTGTCATTTTTATCGTACATACACTTCAACTGTGAGAGACAGAATCTAAATTTAAAAATCACACTGTATTGTTTTTGTATAATTAATTTGCATTTTATTGAATGGAGTAAGTACTTTACAGTATCACCTACCAACAAGCAAAAGTTCTGGCTCTCACAGACCTATTAATTTTTCTTTAAGAAGCCCTCCTATTCTGCACTCATTACTTGTATTAATTGCACCCGTTTGAATTCGTTATCTGCATAAAAGACACCATGTACAAAACCAAAAAGCTGTTAAAGGACACCAGGAACAAAATTGTATACCTGCACAAGGCTGGGATGGGCTAGAGTCCAATAGGCAAACAACTGTTGGTGCAATTATTAGGAAATAGAAGAAATGCTGTCTGTTAATTACTGTCAGTCTTCTTCGGTCTGGTCAGGACATACAAGGTCAGAAATCAGCTCAGAACCACACAGGAGGACCTGGTCAATGACCTGAAGGGAGATATATAAAATATAATATTTAAATGTAAAAAACTTATTTTCTTACTTAATTTATATATATATATATATATATATATATATATATATATAGGAGCTTTAATTTTCTGTTTTGGTAATCAACAGTCATGCAAACAAATATAGGTTGTACTCCTCAACTGCATATACTGCTCACAAAAATTTGGGGATATTTAATTAGGGAACATTTCATTTTGAAGTATACCCTACTTTTTGTGAGCAGTATAAACAGGTAACACAATTAATGTTTATTTAAACAATCCAAACGTGTAATTAAATCAATTCAGAAAATGTTATTCAAATTTTCCTGGGAACATGAGATATTCATTTGTGTTTCAACATTATGAACATTGAGTCATTAGTCCACATTTGGTCATCCACAATTGTTATCTTTAATTTAATATGATAAAACAATACATTTGTTCAGATCTAAATAGCTGCATGTACTGACCAATTTATGCAGAGGCCAGTGATTGAATTTCTTTACCAAAAAAAAAAAAAAAAAAAAAAAAAAATTGTCTGATTATATGAATCTCCATTATAACGTATGACATATTAATATTCTGCATGAGCCATTAACCAACTATAACTAATGGTAATCAGTAAAATAATAGAAGTAGAAAAATGTTCTGATCAGACACTTACTTTGCCTATGCTCTGCCTACATTCACTTTTGATACATTCATGTAATTTCTTTGTTTTGTAGGGTTTAAAATTAGAAGAATCATTTGTGAAGGAAAGTTTGAGTCTCATCTATACTGTCTGGGTCAGTGTCATACAGGCACAACTGGCCATGTGTCAGGATGATATGCTTTCATGCACAGTCTCCCTATGACCCTCTTCTCCAGCTGGCTCTATTTATACCCATCTGTGTCTGAGTTTCCTTACTTGCCTTCTCCCTGCTCAGTTTGTGCATCTTTATATTTTGTTTTTGATTGTATCTTTCCTAATGTTGCTTGCTGTCTTTTTAACCATCTGCCCCACTAACCTAACTAATCTAACTGTTGATTCTGTGGTTAGCTTTAGTATATGTGTTTAACCAAAACTTTTTACCTGTTCTCTGTTATAGACTCTGTTACATGTAATAATAATTCAAAAAAAAATTATCAGGTCACTTGAAGTCAGATGGAACACTGTCTTAAAGCAGCTTTACCAAAAGTCGCCATGTTGCATAATCAATAAATCTATAAGTCTTATGAGAGGGCTCAGCATATAAGAGTGCCAGTATGCTCAAACGGACTCCAAAAAAGCCACAACAAATAAAATCAAGCCCAGAATGCTTAAGCCCTCTTTGAGTGCCAATAGGGAAATGGAGAAGGGAGCAATCATATTCTAGCACAGCAAGAAGTAAAGGATTGAGTATGCCCAAACTGATGCCTCACATGGCAAATTCCACAGATAACAAAGGAAGTGAGTAAGAAAAGAAATGTGTAAGACCTCTACACTGCTGTATTATGCTGGCATGATTAAAAGCAGAAGGGATTTTGAATGTGACAAAACCAAGTAGATAATATTGGATATCGGGTTCCCTTTGTCCAAATATTCACTATCCAAACCACAAAGAACAAAGCACATACAGATAATTTTGTCTTATTGTACTTGGGTATGTAAGAGAAGTTATGAACTATGACCATCTAAAGACCATCAAAGACTCTCAAACATCTCCCGCAACATCTATTAGGATAGGACCCAAGTTTTCGGGACAGAGGAATCCCACGATGTATAATAATAATGGGGAAATAATGTATAACCAAACTGAAAAGGGTAAAAAAAAGGAGTGAAAGGCTCTCTAACATATGAAGACTAAAGGAGAAAAGGCGCGCCGCTGTGTTGCATCCCAGGAGGGAGCAGCACGCAAAAAAGTCATGATGAATACCAAGGGGCTGCCCTTTATAGCGGCATATGGCGGCCAGGGTCCGGAGGCGACCCCTCCGGCCGCGAACCCAAGATGTGAACTTCACGAGCCGCGGGTCCAGGGTGCAGCCCCTACCAGCCGCAACAACCGGGCGCCGTCAGCTTCTGGTGAAGGAAGCGGCGGAGTCCATACAGGACTTTGGGCGAACGTGCCAAAAGCACAATGAGGTACCAGAAGCGCTAGAGGGTGAGCGTGAGCTCAAGTGCGCATGCAGTGCAAGAAAGCCATGCTGGGGCACGTCTTATTTTAAAACGTGCAGCCGACTGGGGTGAAGGCACCAAAGTAACTCGAACACGCGTGTACGAACGTAACTCGAGCATGCGTGTAGCGTGAAAATGCCATGCTCTAGCTGGGGCGTGTCTTAAATTAAGAGGGCAGCCGACTAGAGCGAGGCTCAACAGAGAAGTGGGGGGTGAGGCTAAATAGTGGCTGATGACAGAGGCAGGCTCAGACATGCAAGGAGCACACGTATAAGCCGAGCCGGAGCGCACCTAACAACGGAAAAGAAACCCCTAAAAGTGTCCCTCAAATGCTAAATACCTCAGGGGTTTCCCCCGTACCCATCCAAAAGCATTAAAGCATTAAAAGCCCCAGGACGTTACCAACTAGCCAAAAAACTGAGCGAGCAAACGCCCAGCATGTCAAGGCGCACCTGAGCGCGTGCGCACTGGTGGTCGGGTGCGCGGTGGAGTGAAACGACAACAAACACTGCTAGAACTCCTGCTTAAGTGGAGGGAGGCTTAGGTGTACGTCATCAGGTCATTAACTAGACAATGGTTATAAGCCGCCTCACTAATTGCTCTGTAACAGCAATCAGCAAGGCAGGACTGCAAGGGAAAAGGTAGGAACCTTAACATTTCTTTCATCATTTTAAATTGATTTGAGAACTCCCAAACCACATTTGGATTTTTATTTGAGGGAATTAAAAATTACGGTATTAAACTCATACTTCAGAGAAACAGAAATTTGATGATATTGTTTTCCTGTAAACAATTCTCCATGGTGGTGATGTCATAAAGCGCATTTGATTTGTTCTAAGAACTGTAAAATTAGATGAGACAAAAAAAAGTACAAGTCTCATAAATAACGCATAAATATGCTTTAATTATGTATCTCCCATGCTCTGCCTGACCACTGAAGGCCCTGCTGCTACTTTAGTCTCTTTCAATTTCACTTTCAGTGACTTACCATCTTTCTGTGTCTGCCTGTTGATTTGTATAAGGACAGCAGGACGTCTTTCACCCATGACAAGCTGTTAAGAGCCCATCTGTTCTGTTAAAGAATTTTCTCATAGTGCTAGTGGCCTCTTTTTTCCACATTTCAGTAAAACAAATACACACACTTCAAACTGAACCTAGTTATTATTAAGTGCTGAGCGATTTACTAAGCAATCTGTCATTTCCATTTTCTTTCTAAACAGCATTTTATATTTTAGTTTTCGTGTAGTGTTGTTATTTAAATGTGTATCTCAGTATTCTTTTAATAAACTCTTCTTACCTTACTAATTATATTAACAGTCTTCATCAACATAAGAACTTGAAAAACACTTAAAGCAATGCGCAAGAAGTTTTTCAACCAGACCTAAACACACTGGTCACTGTTGCAGGAGGCACCTGGCTTATTTTCCCTCATATTCACCCCAGTCATGCTGGTGTGATGCCATACCCAGCTGGAAGGCATCTATGGGACCACAACCTTTATTGTGTGTTAATTTTTTAAAGCTCAAGTATCTTGTATTACCGAACTAAAATAATGTATGATGTTTCTTAATAATTGCACTGCTCACAGTAATTATGGGTTATTTCAAAATGAATAATCTGAAATATCTGATCCTGTCCTTGCCCCGATGCTGTTAGTGTGTTTTGGATGTCCTGGGTGACTATACACCCTACTGAACAGTCAATGTGTGGAACTCTCATCCAGTTTAACATCCTTCTGTTCATCCCCATGAATATATCACTTGGTACTTAATCACCATAATTGAGTTTGTATCTCATTTACCTAATCAAACAACTTCTTTTGACTTCTCATTTGCTTTTTCATTGTTTAATTAAATCAAATAAAATACTTATTTTTACATCACTTCTTATTCATTTTAAAATATGCCATAATTTTCTGAGCTGTGTATTAAGCAAAAAACATCAGCTTCTATGTCTGCAGGAGCACACAATAAACAATATTAATGATAGCACTGCTGGTGTACTAATTTGACACACTGATTTCAATGAAGGTAAGTGGTTGGGAACATACGGATTTTAAATAATCAGTTTGCTTGAATGTAGACCATTAGTTGCTGTTAATGAGCTAATTAAATCCAGCCATAGCCTATTTCAAAAACATTTTTGCAAGCATCACTTTAATTGTAAATAACATTGTGCAGTAAGACATAATCTGTGTTCCCCCCATTCCAACCAAGAACATAAGAGCAAACCATTAAGCTCTTGCTTATCTTTGCTTCTCAAGCTCATTGCTTGTTTGACAGTGCTGCTCACTTAACATTGTAAATAGTCACCCTATGCCTTGTTGCCTTGAATAACTGAAAATGAATGACTTCTGGTCCAATTTTCATTTATACACAGCATAGTATAGGATAAGAAAAATGTAAGTGAATGACACACCAAAGCTGTTCTGTGTGCATGTAGCTGTATGCAGAAATACAATCTAGTTTCCCTATTTTTCTGTAATTGTGCTAATAAACCATAGCCACCTGTTCTTTGTTTAGGGATGTATTTCCAGTGATGAGTTATCAAGTTTAATTTGCAAATACAACCCTAGCCACTGCAGTCAACACACACACACACACACACACACTGTACCGTTAACTGTGGATTTTAAATGAGTGTATGATAGTGTAATAGTGTATAGTGCTGGCTTAAGCATTTTCAGTTAGTGTCACCATGATCTGACTATTTTGCATTGGAAAGCACTTACAGAGTGAATTAATGTCATAATGAAAACCATGGCAAAGCCATTTGACCATCTTGTTCATAAACAGTGTCGGGACATTTTATTTTTGTTACAATGACACTTTCACCGACATGAAGATTGCATTGCATTTAGTGTTGTGCAAATGTTATTGGTGATGTTGTGACTGAGAAAAACTGTTTTTGCAGGGCTTGTCCATGGTTTTCTTAAAAAATTCTCAGACTAAATATCCATTAAATAATTAGGTTTTCTAATTGTCCATTGCAAGATTAAGGCAATACACCAACTTATTATATTTTTATTCATCTTTCCTAGAGATGCCAATAGTTTTGGATGGGACTATCGCATGTTATGACTATAAACATAGTTAGTCAATGACGTGATCAGGCAAAACATTGTACCCACAAGACAGCGTCTTTGTATTGCAACTGTGGGTTAATCAGTAGATTAGAAAATCTCCACTTTTTGTTTCATTGCAGCCATTTGATATGTAAGAAAGTTTTATTTCTCATTAATGTACACTCAGCATCCCATCTTGACAGAAAAAACAGACATGTAGATTTTTATGGTACATTTATTTAAAAAGAAAATTGAAACATCACATGGTCATAAGTATTCAGACCCTTCACCCAGATTCATTTCTTCTTATCCTTCTTGAGATGGTTCTACTCCATCATTGGAGTCCAGCTGTGTTTAATTAAACTGATTGGACTTCAGTGAACTCGGAGACAGAATTGAGCCAAGGCACAGATCTGGCCAAAGTTACAAAAACATGTCTGCAGCACTCAACGTTTCTAAAATCACAGTGTCCTCAGTAGTGAGGTCCTCAGTAGTGAGGTGAGAGAGGTAAAGAAGAACCCAAAGATCACTGTGCCTGAGCTCCAGAGATGCAGTAGGAAGATGGGTGACAGTTCCACAAAGCCAACTATCATTGCAGTCCTCCACCAGTCAGGGCTTTATGGCAGAGTGGCCCGACGGAAGCCTTTCCTCAGTGAAAGACCTATGAAAGCCCACATAGAGTTTGCAAAAATAAAACACATACAAAACTCCTAGACTATGAGAAATAAGATTCTCTGGTCTGATGAGACGAAGACTGAACTTTTTGCCATTAATTCTAAGCGGTATGTGTGGAAAAAACCAGGCACTGCTCATCACCTGCCCTATACAATCCCAACAGTGAAACGTGGTGGTGGCAGCATCATGCTACAGGGGTGTTTTAAAGCTTAAGGGACAGGGTGACTGGTTGCAATTAAAATAAAGATAAGATTCAGCCAAGAACAGACATATCCTGAAAGAAAACCTCAGACTGGGACGAATGTTTTCCTTCAACAGGACAATGATCCTAAGCACACAGCTAAAATAACAAAAGAGTGGAACAATTCTGTGACCATTCTTGCACTGGTCCAGCCAGAGTCCTGACCTAAACCCAATTGAACATTTCTGGAGAGACCTGAAAATGGCTGTCTACCAACATTCTCCATCCAACCTGATGGAACTGAAGAGGATTTGCAAGGAAGAATGGCAACTGTGAAAGGTGTTAAACACTTGTTGCATCATTCCCCAAAAGACTCATGGCTGTACTAGCTCAAAAGGCTCCTTCTACTAAATACTGAGCTACTACTACTAAAGGGTCTGAATACTTATGGCCATGTGATATTTCAGTTTTTCTTTTTTAATAAATTTGCAAATAATTTTACGTCTGTTTTGGAATGCTGAATGTACATGAATGAGAAATAAAATGAACATTTTTGATTTTATCAAATGGCTGCACTAAAACAAAGAGTGATCAATATAAAGGGGTCTGAATACTTTCCGTACCCACTGGTAATGTCTCTCAGAAAACACATTAAACTACCCCCTTGAAACATATATGACAATAGGATATACTACCATTTGGTTGTGATCTTAGGCAATACACCATTGCCACTAAACCAAACTCAAAACTTCCTTTCCCAGGTTTCAGATTTGATTCTTTCTGTAACTCTAAGAGGCAAGGTTGTTCTAGGAATAGCACTCTGATTCACTCTTCCAACAATAATATCATTCTAACAATTATGTCTAGGAAAGCTCAGCCCCAGCTGTACTCCTTGCAAAGAAGCACTGTATATTAGTTTCAGTCTGGATTTAAGCCTCACCATAGCTCAAAGATATCACCTGTCAGAGGAAAAATGGTTTGTGTCCTTGATCATGGGGGTACTTCATACTTGCAAAAAGCAGCTTTCTAGACAGCGCACCATAATATGCTCTAGCACGACAGTAACGTTCATGGCCATGCTAATGACGCACAGGAGCTGCAGTCCTTCTGATCTAAATTCTTAATGACCTGAAAATAAATCACATGAGCACAATGTAAGATGTAATGGTTATTTACTGACATGCATTAGAGCAAAGAATCTTGTTATGACTGTCAGAAGTGTAATGTTTAATGTCCACTGAAGAAAAGTGAAGCTGTGTTTATCAAGTCTGTTACATCCATACAGTGCAAATGTTCTCTAATAACATCCAAAATGGTCCTATAAACCACTTTATGCCCCAATTAATTATTCACTGTGTACATTGGAATTTAATGTAACAGACTAACCTGGACTAACAGACTAACCCGGAGTTTCAGTGTTCAATATAAATACTATGTACACCATGTGTGTAAGTTTGGTTAGAGGAATATAAACGTAGAGTAACATAATTTATGTGTATAAAGACTACCTTTTAGTTATGTGTTCAATTGGAAACAATAATGTAATTGTACAATACTTCTTTCTGTCATTGTTTGACAATAAAGCTTAGTTGAATTAGTATTCAGGCTTGTTATTTTCCTGTATAGAAAGATCGTGGTAAGCATAATAAGCTTCCTTGCCAGAAGCTGGTCTCAAAGACTGTATTCACTGTGGTTACTATTTACAATGACCAAGTTTGGATGTGCCCCTGGAACTGTTACATTATGTGTGAGAGAACTGTGCCCATATTCAATGGTCCAATCATGTCTCTGCATGTGGTTTGTGTGGCTGTGTGAATTGTAGCTGGAAGTCTGACAAGGCAGAAACATACTGATTGAGTTTATGAAATAGAAAAGTAGATATGGAAAATTTGTTACACTCTAGCCATGAAATAAACTCCAGGGGGAATAGCACAACAAAGGATCATTTAGACATAAGAGTAAAACAGAGGGAGCCTAAAGCAACCAAGTTGTCACACGTCAGAGAAGTTCTAAGCTAATGGAGTTAATTAGCTTTCATGGAGTCAAAGGTTTTTATTCTATTGTTTATCCTTCCGGTTTAAAACACGCTCAGTAGATTAATGTTTTCATTAAAATGCAATTACTATTAAAAAAAATATATAAACCCAAAATATAATCATAGCCTGGTGTAGATTGTAATTATGAGTGAATGGCTGACAAACACGAAAGGATTATTGGCCTTCAGTGTATCTGCTTAGACTCTAATTGTTGTTAGTTCTGTACTGACGCCTTAAACAAAACAATCTGACACAATGTGATGCTTATCGAATTGGTTCAGGGAACAGCTGATGGCTTTACAAAAGCCTGAGTGACTGGACCATTGTCCAGTAATGTTTTTGTCTCGTTTTCAACAAAAGGAAGGCCTTTTCCAGCTTAGTGGTGAGTGGAAATTGAGCCTCGTGCTTTAAGGAGTTTTAAAGGATTTAATTAACATGACAGTACACAGACCTAGAAGGTATTGCATGATGTGAACTAAATATATGAGGCTTATTGGAACAACTTAAATTGACTCTTATAACGTTATGACTTATTGAGTTTATACTTATGAACATACGATGCAGCCTGTGAAGTTGACTGATGATAAATCAGTATGACATCCAACAAAGAGCAGCTTTTTCTTTTCAACTGAACAAATATTAGTCATACAACTACGCAGTGATTATAAATACACTACTACTGTATATGTAAATGTGTTCTAGACAGTACCCAATCCAATTCGGGCTCATGGTGTGCTAGGACCTCTACAGTAGCACATGGTGCACAACAGGAAACAAAACTGGGTAGGCACAGGGTACAAAAAACACAGACATGGGAAAACATGAACAGCCCTTGCAGGCAGAGAGCAGGTGGACTTGTAAGGAGGCTCATTCTGTCATTGTGCTGCCTATGCATTTATGTGTAATTATACCCCATCATAAATCTATGAACTCCGCCACTGGTGCAAATGCCAGTGCACTTAGTACTGTTCCTAAGCCTTGGCAAATGGGGAGGCTTGCATGAGGAAATGCATCCATCATAAAACCTGTAAAATCAGATTGGATGAGGCCCCAGTCGCCAGAAGCCACCACTTCACTTGTACTAGCAGTGTACCGGTGCAAACTTAGTTACTATTGGGTGAAAGAGAAGAAGCAGAAGGGGGAAGCATGTTCAGAAGGAACAAGGGAGGGGCTAAGGAGGGAGAATTGAGCAGATTTTAAAAAACAACAATTAACATATAACAATTTTCAGGAATGATGGTGGTGTTCAGAGCTACAGTAGATACATAGGCATATAGTCATATCAGCCACAGCATGACTAGAGACTAGAGGTGATGACCTGTGGACAGCAGTATGGTTTCACTGCATGTAAGAGCACTACATATGCAATTTTGTCTTGAGAGTGTTAATGAAGGAGTACAGACAAGGCCAGAAGGAGATGCACTTTGTGCACTTTGTGTGTATGCAGCTTATAACAGGGTGAAGAGAAAGTAGTTGTCTGGGGAAGGATGGGTTTGCAGATGACGGTGGTAAAGCATATGCATGAGGAGATTGTGACAGCAAAGAGCTGTGCAGGTGTGTGACTGTGTTCTATGGTGTTCACAGATGAGTGAGTCATATGTAAAGGAAGTAAGAGCAAGATGAAGTACATGGATGAGAAGAGCTGGTGAAGGTGGATGAGTTTAAATACTGGGTCTCAAGTGTTCAAAGTAATGGAGAGTGAAGTAGAGAAATGAAGAGGACGGTTCAGATAAGGTGGGGTGTGTGGCAGCATTGGTAGGAGTTATTTGCCATAGAAGTTTAACTGCTAGAGTGAGAGGAAATTTTAAAAAGGGTATTGATGCCAGATATGCTGCATGGCTTTGGGGCAATGACAAAAAGACAGGAGCTGAGGATTGCAGAGTTGAAGATACTGTGATTTCCATTAGGACAAACAAGAATGGACAGTATTAGGAGTGTATAGAGAGGGGCAGTGTAGGAAGGACAGTTTGGAGAGGCCATGAAAATGAGATGGTCTGGCCATGTGTCGATGATTTGGGGCATATCAGAAAAGGATGCTTAGGATGTTACCAGCAGGCAGAAGGAGAAGATGAGGTCCAAATGTTTATTGGTGTGGTGAGGGGGAAAATGCAGGTGTTTGGTGTGACAATGGAAGATGAAGAGAATAGGAATAAATTCAGACATCCGCTGTTGTAACTGAAAAAAGAAGACAATAAATAACTTTAAATGGCATTATTGGATAACTTTGCATTTTATCCATATGATTTTTTACTCAAACTTTTAAAGAGTTTTGCATTTTGTCTCTGTATCTGCATTAATATTAATTATGCATATATATATATATATATATATATATATATATATACCACACAGTGCAGGGGTAATTACTCAAAAATATAGTCCATTACAAGTTATTAATAACTTATATTAAAAAGTAAACACAAGTGCTTTTATTATTTTATTTCAACCATATACAGTGGTGTACAGTACACAGTCAAATGAAACAATATTCCTCCAGGACCAAAGTGATACAAAGAAAACACAACATAAAGTGCAAATGTGCAGTAGCATGTGCAATAACGCAAGACAATTCATAATAAATACGTGAGACAATACAGTACTATGCAGAACAATTTATAATATACAAACCAATAAACAATAGACAATAAAATAAAAAAGTGATGGGGATTGGTTTACTGATTGCATCCTTTCTTTAAATTTAAGTTAAGCTCTATAATCCATATTCATCTGTACCAATTAAAAACCCTAAATAGTGCTTTAATTTCAACATTCAACATTCATGTTAATATTCAGATCTTTGCTTGGAATAAATAAAAGTTTTATTAAGTTAAATTTGTTTTAATACAACATTCATAATACAACATTTTTAAAAGTCTAGTTATGTCTACATGTCCAAATACTAATTTTCTAACCAAATATATTCAGCAGAACTAAACTTGAGAACTAGCCTTGCGGTTAGCAGGCTTGCCTGGAAGCTGTTCCCATGGTAACTGAGCAGACCTTGGGCTTAGCTTCTGATGTTTAACTGAAAATTAAAGATATTACCTTGGCTTGTTGATATAAGCCAGGCTTATTGAATTAGCTCACATTTATGCACCACCTCTATGGAGAGTGACCTGAGGTGTAAACCTCTACGAAAACATGCAACATTTCAGTAATGGGTAAGGCTTATGAAAATTGTATAAGGTTTCTGTGTCTCATGTCCAGCCCTAAATCTTATTACTGTGTTGTTCTCCTGCTAGGGTCTTTCACAATCATCTGCCCTTCTACAGTCGCATAGGCTGTCATTCGTGTTCTCCTTCCTCACCCTACCAACAGTGAGAGACTACTGGCAGTTACAGTTATAGGCTGTATGTTTATTGAGACTTTCAGTAATCCCGCCTAATTACATGTACCAGTATCAAGCAATAAATTCTCTGTGTGCGTGCGCGCGTGTGCCCTTCTAAATCACCACATTGCATTTAATCAGGCTTCTCGTTTCTCACGGAAGAAAGTCAGACCCTTATTTTTGTAAATTTGGTGACCTTCTCTTCATAATCTAGCAGCTGTCAATAAAATCTATATTATATCTATGCTGCCTCAGGGTCTAAAAACAGGAGGATAAAACAGTGTGTTTACATGCATACTAATAATTGAATTGTTGTCTTTTTTAGGCAGATAGCTGATTATTCTGGCTGATTATTATTCCACAATAATTTCCTCAGAAAAAAAAGGTGTGTCAGATGTTCCTCACATAACTGTTTATCAATCATCCTTGCAGCACCAGTTCTGGCTTGTATAGCTTTCACCAGTGTCTTGAGCTTGTGTGCAGAGTAATTAATTTTCAAATTGTGGTGTCTATTCTGACATTTTGCCTGTTTTTCCAAATACTTTAAAAGATCTTGGTAGCTCTTGGTAGTAACAACTTTTACCGCTATGGGTCATTCTTCTTCCAACCTACTCAATTCTATTCTATTCAATTCTTTTCTTTTCCTTTCTTTTCTATTCTATTCTATTCCATTCTATTCTATTCTATTCTATTCCTATACTCCTATATTTTTTTGTCCATAACATATTCTATACACCCCAACTGACAGTAAATTTGTATGATATGTTTGTCAAAATGAACACATTAGAGTTCTCTAATGTGTTCGAATAACTCTAACAAAATAAAAATAGGTTTAACTCAGTAAACTGATTATTCAGCATGTATAATGATGAATATAACTGATGGTATATCAGTGAGATTTTGTTTCGCTCTCTCCACCACATAAAATCACTTGTCAGAAATCACAGGATCAAAATAGAAGCCGCTCAAAGAACAACAGCATGATGTGCAATTTGCAACCCCAGAACCTCTCAAACTAATATTTACCCGTAAGTTTTCTTGAGAGCTTAGAAATGAATCATTAGGCAGTAACCTCAAGTAACCTCAGTATACGCGCACAGATCACTTTATTAGGTACAACTCCTTGTTTCTACACCCACTGTCTACTTTAACAGTTACACTTACTACATATATATAGATGTGCTTTGTAGATTGACATGACTGTGTTGATAGAATTTTGTGTCTGCCATGAATATGGAATTTGATGCTAATGCAATGTTGAATAAATTAATAAACAAAAAAACCACAGTAGGCTATGGACACAGTGTAATCTGCCTGACAAAAACGTGAATGCATTTCTGTCCTGGATATTCAAGAAACATTTTACATCCGTAGTGGCCAAAGGAGACCTAAATGTTATTGTGTCTTCAATAAGACCTGGTTTTGCCTCTAGCATTCCAAGAGTCCCCCCAGGTAACTGAAAAAGTTTTTTAAATATGATTCTTACTTTGCGAAATTTAAGGAAATATGTTACAAGCTTAATTTAATGGCATTTTTTCTATAATTTGTATCCATATACATTTTAAGAATCTCTCCTGACACTGTTGACACCAGAATGATGGCCATTATACTTAACAATGCCGCAGGCTGGTGATCTGAAAGCAAAGCTCAAAACTATCTTTACGTCCAGTATACAACAATTTCAAAAGCTGCATACCATTAAAACCATTTATATCTACATTTTTTATCAGGTGCCCTTATCCAGAGCAATTTAAAACTGATACTGTAAGCAATGGTGGGTTAAGGGCCTTGCTCAAGGATAAAGCAGTGGCAGTGAACTTGACAGAGGTGGGATATGAATCCTGGAATTTCTGGTCTCTATTCCAGTACCGTAACCCCTAGGTCATCACATTGATAACATATGAACCAAGTAATCTGTTTCAGCACAAAAAGCTATGCTATAGTTTTAGATGTATTTTACACTTGTATGTTAGTATGGAATGTATATGAAACATTGCAGAAATTTTAACGACATAAATATATTTTCAAAAAGCTTTTAAAGGTAACAATTTTGACTATATCACCAGACAATCGGAGGAAACATTACTAGCTAAAGTCAATATTTAAACTTTGTAATGTGTGGATGGCTGCATCCAGGCAAAGCCAGTAGACAGAACAAATGCTGGATGAGGACAACAAGAACCGCCACACACAGGGCTTACAAAGAATAACACAGCATGCAAACAATACATCCCTGACAGAAAAAAAATCAACTTCAAAACCCCATGCGTGGAATTTCACACACACACGCATGCACTTGTATAGAGTGTCTCAGTTGGCAAAAAACTGTGGTTCTAATGCTGAGGCTTTCTGATTTGATCTCCGCCTCTGTCAGTAAGAGGTCTATTGTTTCACTGTCACCCTTAAGTCCAGTTCTTGGCAGTACAATGCAACATAAAGTACAGGAGTGTGTGTCTTGCACCCTTACATGTGATATGTGATGTTGCATTGCTGGCTCCTTTGAAAGTTTGGATTGTGGCACTTGTATCCATCACAATACCCTGTTATAGCTGATAACTCTGGTTCAATGTGACTCTTTTTGTTCATTATCAATGTTCAGTGGATTTTACATCAAATTGAACTTGTTATTAAATCGCACAATGTAAAGTGCACATGTATATTATATTGCACATTGTAAAGTGCACATGTACACCTATATATATATATATATAGGTGTATAATATACATGTGGGTATGGGAAGTATTCAGACCCCTTTAAATTTTTTACTCTTTGTTTCATTGCAGCCATTTGCTAAAATCTTAGCAAAAAAAATTGCTAATTTCTCATTAATGTGCACTCAGCATGCCATTTTGACAGAAAATTTTGTACATTTATTAAAAAAGAAAAACTGAAATATCACAGTCATAAGTATTTAGACCCTTTGCTGTGACACTCACATTTAACTCAAAAGCCTTCCATTTCTTCTCATTCTTCTTGAGATCGTTCTACTCCTTCATTGGAGTCCAGCTTTGTTTAATTAAATTGATTGGACTTAATTAGGAAAGACACACACCTGTCTATATAAGACCTCACAGCTCACAGTGCATGTCAATGCAAATGAGAATCATGAGG
>JAUZST010050194.1:0-22936 GCA_034779995.1 Parotocinclus haroldoi | reverse complement strand
CGGGAATCTGTAGCCAGGGAGAGATTTTTGAGCTGAACTTGTGGTCCCTCAAGAGAAAAATGAGCAGATGAAAAGTCAAGTGAAGGTTAACGTGTAATGTATGTCTCAACATGTTTTATATAATCTTACTGTTCCTCTCACAAAAATGAGGGGATATTTTATGATTTTTTGTGAGTAGTACACTAACTTTTTCAGTAAACACAGGAATGTCAAAGGTAATGTGGTAATGTGTGTTGATCACATGTTTACATTTATATTTTTTCATTTAGCACACACTCTTATTCAGAGCGATACACAACTGTCACAGTCTCACAATCAAGCAGCTGTGGGTTAAGGGCCTTGGTATAGCACCCAACAGTGGCAGCTTGGTAGTGGTGGGACCTATGTACCTTCTGTTCTGTAGTACAGTACCTTGGCAAAGAGTCCCAGATAGAGTGGGTCTATAATAATTAAATAGTAGTTTAACAATAATACACACATACACATAAATTATGTCATCAGTCACTGGCAAAGCAGTTCACCCATGAGGCCAGAACAGTCTGTTCTTCCAGACATGTGTCTACATTTCATTAAGAACTCCAGGAAAGATATTTTTTTAGGAAACATGTCCTAAACTGTTATATTCCCTTTGTGTTAGGAAGTGCAGTAGCATCGGATTACAGAGTACAATTTGTCCTCTTTGCACAGCCAGGACTGTGTCTGTTTCGATCAGGCTGTATGCTAGCAACAACATCCTGTAGGCGTGAAGAAGCACATATGGTGCTAATGAATGATTAAAAAGTTCCTCATTCCGAATTTCCATTATTAGCATAATGTCCTAAAAAACCTGTTATTTGTAATGTTAATACAGATTAAAAGCATAGTTCAGATAGTTGCAGGTTTAGTCAGATGTACTCAGTCAGATGTACTCTGTAGTCATCTTTGGGGTTGTGGATGGCCTAGTTGTTAAGGTACTAGACCATGGACCAGAACGTCCAGGGTTTAAAAATGGACAATCAGTGGCAACTTGGCAGTCCAGTAACTTAACCATTGCACCTCCACAGCCCAAACGGATAATTTAGTAACGGTTTGGAAAAGGATTTTTACAGATACAGGGACTCAAAGTCGCAATCTATACATTTAGCTTTTATTTTTCTTTCACAACATGAAATGAGCTTAGTGATAATTATTTCAAACTCCTAATGATGTGAGTGTTTTAAGTATATTTAATACAGTATAAACAGTATAAACTCCTCAGTTTATGATATATTCAACTGACAATGGATTTGTAGGAATGTATTTGTTTTGCACTTTTTTTAGCATCTTTAGCACTAAGTCTTTGGGCTGCTAAATCAACAGGTTATGAGTTCAATGTGAGTTAGGTCCCTTTTTGATTCTTGATCCTCCCAAGGTTCTTCCTAATAGGGAGTTTTTCCTTTCTGCTGTTGCCCTTGGTCTGCTCAATTTGATAATGGCTTTAGATTCTATAGAAAATATAATCGTAAAGCTGCCTTTAGACAATGCTCCACTGTAAAACATGCTATAGAAATAAATCTGACACATCCTGCCCATAGAAGTAACCTGGTTTTCCTCCACCATGCTTCATTGGGATATTTGGTGTGCAGGCTTTTTTCTTCTTGTGCCAGACAGTTCAACTCATTCATACACAAAACATTGTCAAAGACATGTAATGGAACCTCCAGATGGTCTTTTAACAACAGAAGTCTTTCTTCTGCATCTGATTTGACTTTTTTCAAAACCATTCACCTTTAAACAGCTTTATTCATGTTATACAATACATGGGTATCCAGTACAAAACTTTCCATTAAATGCTGCTTCATTACAGTTAAATGTAGCTGTAAAGTAAAATTGATTTTCAACTGGACACAATGTTGGTCACATGGTTTATCTTACATGTCATGACACATCTATCTGATTGACATTTCCTTTGTCCTTGGCAATGAGACAATCTCTAAGCAAAGCAGTGTGTGTCCACTTGAGAGACATCATGGTGGGAAAGGAAGAATCCAGCCAATACAGCTGAGTCAGCATGACAAAAGACAGACAGCACCTTCTGTGCTTCTGTACGTGGCTACAGGAAAAAAAAGTTTGTAAACCATTTGAAAGGACCTGGAATTAGTGAATTAATTTTAATTCTATTTATTCACAGCACATGCTTGGAAAAGTGTTTGAACCTCCTTAAAAAGCAGTTTTCTTTTTTCTGGAGCTGCTGATCAGATTTGCACAGTAGTGAAGGGTTATGGAAAATGGAAATGTTTCATAAGCTTAAATGTTTTGGAGAGTAGTAGTTTTCTCTGAGATGTCCTTCCATAAGGACTATTCTTCCTCATAGGGTACACATGAATAAAAACATTATCAGATATAGAGATTACTGGAGTTCTTTTGCTTTTACCCTTGAATTTTTACCTTTCGAAGCACAAAACATTGTACTGTAAGTAGTGCTGTCAAACAATTCAAATAAAGTACAGCGGTACCCTGGTTCTCATTGTTGCTTTCAGTTGGCTGTCAATAGTAACCATTTAAGGACCCATGGAAAATGTAGATGTAAATAAAAAGAAAAACAATAAATACAGTGGAGATCTGCACAGATAACTATTGTCAATCTTAATCACTGATCAGTTCCACCTGAAGCAAGTCATGCAGCTTGACTCGTGCAAGTTTAAATAAGTGAGCTGAGTACTGAGCAAATGGCAAGAGCTGAGAGAAATTCTTATAGTAAAAATGCATGGGTTCTGAGGTGGTTGAGAACTGAGGTACCACTGCATTTCATTCTTACTGTTTATTTTTTTTGCATCAACCTTGATTATTTGCATTTTCATAAAGATTTCTATTAAAAGCACTACATTGCTGTTATATGAGTCAACCCTAGTCTGCGTCACACACCACAAGCAGTCCCCCTAGTGAGGAGCCTTGGCAAGGCCTGCAACAAACACAAATATGCAGAATCAATATGGAGTGCAATCTACATATCCAGTGAACTAGGAGTTCACAAGATCTAATGTCAGCATTAAAATGAACATGATTCAAAATGTCAACACTGGTGGAATAGAAACCAGGGTACCACCGCTTTGGGCATTACTGTTAAATCCCATTACTACAAATGAAACTAAAAGTAATCTGGTTAATGCGACCGGACACTGGAAACCATTACACAAACAGAACTTTGACAAATAGGTTCTTTCTGCAGGCATAATGGTGCCAGTTACCAAAAGCAGCGTTGTAGCTGACAGACCTCAGGTCAGCATAGTCAGCATTTAAACCAGGAAGGCTCATGAGTCACTACTAAGCATACAAAATCTCTTCAGCTATTGTGGTTCAGCTACCACCCCTGATAAGCTGAGGCATGTGGGGTTCAGGGTTGCGTTATGGTCACTGGGACCCGATGGTGAAAGTCAAGGTTGATTCTACTTGTGATCAATAGATCTATATGCGTCATGTGACATCGACCAAAGGGTTTACTACAGATCAGGTGATCTGCTTACTTCTCCTGATGCTGACCAGGGGTGCCCCCACATTGCATTTTGTTTGTTGGAATAATTTTGAGAAAAAAAGATTAAGTCTGCCATGTGCTGTAGATGTTCCAATGGTGTTTTTATTAGGTCTCGCAATTAGGTAGACCTTAAATCCAAGTGATATACAATCAATTTCGGTGTTTTACAAATGGTGTGGCAATTCAAAGCCTCAGAGCCATGAGCTCCCAACCAACATAAAAGATGGCTGACTTATGCAATCATGATTTGCATTCAAGAGTAATAGAACAAAATCTTACTTGTGATTTCATAACAAATGTCAAAATTAATATAACACTACACTCCGATAGACCGGAGTCATTCAGAAATTCAGGTTTATAATCTGAGGATGAGAAAGAGATTTTTTTCTGCTCTAAGCAATGTTTGTAGAAAAAAACACAAAGCATTAAAGAAAAGAATACCTCATCGCAGCACACAAAATCCATTTGTATCAAAACAAATTTGTATTTGTACATTTGTATACATTTAACTATACCTGTTTTTAAATATTTCAACAATTTTTTCACGCATTTGTTGAGAGTCCCTGGATGCTGTTTTTGTACCAATTCATGATTACAGTCACCCGTTGACATCACATCATTATTTAGACAATAATGAATAACTTTAGTAATTACAAGCTCTAAATTGTCCCCGTTCATACTGTCAGAAATGAAATAAAAGTTAAAGTAAGTGAAGAAACCATTGTTTGTTTGTATTTATATGCATTTTCTCTAATGTTCCAACATCTGATTTGGGTTTGTATTTTCGATGCTGTTTTTTTTTTTTTTTTTTCTTTAGCCAAAGATCAGCACTTACCCAGGGGACAACTCTCTTTAAATTTAGCAAGACCCCTGACTGACTGAAAACTACACTTTGCATAAACAGTGCCTAATTGCCACATAAGGCCAGGGCTTTATCTAAATCCTCTAAACTGAATTAAAATTATTACTGCAGCCAAGTGTCCTGAAGTCCCCCTAAATCCCCATCTCTCCACAGGACATTTGCACTTGGTGAACAGCAATGAACTGTAACAGAGAAACTGCAGTGGGAGACAGAGAGCAAGAGCAGGAAACATGGAGGGAGGGAAGGAGGAGCATGTCACAGAGAGGGCGCAGAGGGGGAAACAGTGCCTCCTTAAACTTCTGACCCCCTCTCCATTTCTCTCTCTGCATGCCGCCTTCCCTCTTGCCTGCTGTCAACGTCTCCCTTTCGCTATCTTTATCCTGAGGATCTACCATCCTTTATGGCTAGGGCTTCCATTTTGGTACCTACAAATCATAGTTGCATCATTGGCATCTTTTCATGTCAGACCAAAACACACTCCAGCTCTTTGAATCTAATAGGTAGTAATAGTATACAGTTGGTTCTGTAGTACCCATACATGATCAGACAGGAAACTGACGGCCACTTTTGTTCATTTCTCTGCTCATTCCACTAAGATTATGAAGATAACCTTTATGCAGGTCGAATCTTACAGATATTTATTCTAAATTTACGGATTTTAGTACACAGCCTTATCCAGATTAAATTACAATAGAGTTAAGGGGTCAGCAATCAGGGCTTGGTGGAGTTCGAACTCACAGCCTTCTGATCTTCTTCTCTAGTCCAGGGGCCGTATTCATAATGATTCTTAGTGCTAAGAGTTGCTCCTAGTAAAAAAAAAAAAATGAAGAAGAATTTTAGAATTGTTGGTGGTTTGCTCTGAAAGTTAGGAGCGGATCATAGTAACATTAAAAGTTTTATTAACTATTTTATCGTTATGATTTTTTTTTTTTAATTAACTAAAAGCATATTAACTTAAAGCATATTAACCCCTGAATTAGCTCCTAAGGTGAAAAACTGGTAAGAGGAGGGAGGAGGAGTATTAGGAGACTTAGAAGTTCTGTAGCAGAGGCGAAAGCGTTCTCCAAGCACTGCATAAGTGTGAGTTTATCAAACACTTCCGATTAGATGGTGCAATAACAATATTTGTGATTGACCTTATTAGAGCTGTTCATGCATCTCTACCCTACCCAGAGTAACAATCTGTAACGTCTGATATGAACACTACATGTGAACCAACCTACCACTAAAATAGACATGCCAATAAAGTAACTGAATAGAGCTGAGTTAAATTTTGCTGTCTGATAGATTAAGTATGCTACAGTCATGAAAAACGTGGCAAATAAACTGTCAACAAAGTAAAGCAGATTCAAGTGTTGAAAAGTAAACAGAAACACCCTGTTCCCCACTTCAATGAAAAGGCTTATAATATTCTTTATTTCTATACTGAATAGACATAGACATACACATTTTTCTATGTGTGTATGTCCAGCAACCAGGTCAAACCCTCCTCCTCACTAAGATAAAGTTTTTTTTGTTTTTCCATGCTCAGAGTTGCTCTGACATTGACACTGATTTTGAATTACTCTTCAACAAAAACTCCTAGCTAGAGATTTTTATCCATGTTGTCACCACTATTCTTAGTAGATCTCTCAAGACATGGGCTGTTTCAGTCTTATCCAAGCTGCCTTCTTTAAAAGAAATGTGCCTTCTGGACAGAAAAAGATCAGGCTAAAACATAAAACAGATGACATTTTATGAGTAAAATATTCAGGGTCTCCAGTAAGCTTGTGTGTGTGATTGTGTTATTTCTAACATTTGGTCTAGAACCTATCCCAAAATGCACTGGGCCCAGGCAGTATACTATAACTGTATAAAATAAGACATGCTGTATCTACAGCCTATGTGCAATTTTAGATCAACTTACTACACAAAATGACAGATATCATTTTTTAAAAAGGAGATTTAGAGTAACAGACATTTATTGTTAATAAACATCATTCGAATGGCATCAGTTTATTTGCTCTATACCACCAGAAGTCATACTAAATTATTGTACGTGGATGTAGGTTGTGTGGGTCTCGATTCCCATAACATACACCTCACTGTGTGTCTTTTCATCTCTGTAACATCTCACTTCTTGGAAGTTTGTGACAGGCCTTTATTCTCTCACGTGGCATCCTTAGTTTCATTGAAGCGTTTTTTTAGTATCTTTAGGCCATTACTCACAAAACAATAACAACTGGCGGATAGCAATCAGCTGACCTATCATTGCTCCAGTCCCTCTTCATGCCAGGAAAAGAAATACAAATACAAGGTACTTGAGACAAAACACTGGCACCCTTATCAATGTCATTCATCAAAATCGCAACAATGACCAGGAAGAAACACAAAGTCGAACACACACACACACGAGCCAGGATGGAATTATGGAGTGAGGGAGGAACAAGACAAAACACTGATGAAGTCAAATAAACAGTGCACACAAATGAAGAAGCAATCAAGAACAAGAGATGGGCGCCAGTATTGTGAGCCTGTGCAGATTTGAGATGGGAGATGATACGACCTGCTGCAGCGCACCAAGACTTCTTAGTTATGTGTGTAATTTTAAACAGTACTGTGCAAAAGTTTTAGGCCACTATTAGATTTAAGTATGCCGTTGTTTTTTGAAATGGTGATAAGCATAAATAATTACGTCTCAGTCTCTGTACAATCAGGATATAAAGACCATGTGTTTGCAGTATTAAAAAATTAAAAAATCAGAAAAAATACTATATAGGTTACAGTAGCAATTATTTGTGTGACCTGCACTTGCATCTGTATTTGGCAGCTTCATTGTGATGACGAGTTCTATAGTCTGAAGAAGGTTGATCAGGAATGGTCTTTGTTTTTTTGTGAAGGTGACTTCTTTTTCAGAAGGCGAGCTGGGTGAAAAAAAGCTAAGAATGGGAGGAAGATGAGTGGAAAAGAGAAACAGTTTGCAAAAAAACAAGTTTGCAATCGTCCAATCAATGACAATATGTCACATTTGGTCATTATACCATTATTAAAACAACGAATCTAATGTTGGCTTAAGACTTTTGTATAGTAGTGTATATTTATTACTTATTTAATATTTATACACACTGACAGTAGAAATCATAAAAATGCTTAAATCTGACAGAAAATTCTAAGTATGACATAATGAGAATTAACCATATAACGAGTTGTATTTGCATCATTTTATTTGTAGTATATTTATGCCTCCTGAGTAACACGTTTATTTGCCCAATTAAACATGAAAAAAATATGTATTTATTTTTACTACGTTTCGTCCCTTCTTATCACAGTCAATGTTCCAAGTTTATCCCGGTTCCTGGGAGGAAGCAGATGTCCACATTGGATTGAGCACCAGTCCATGAAAGGACATGGCAACGGACACTGTTGCAGCGCCAGGGAAGATCCAACCCTCCCTCAGACATGGCTTGACTTAAACCCGGGTATCCATGATACTGAGCTAGTGAACAAGCAATCCACTCATGGTAAAGCTTCATCATTCCCCTTTACTTTGTTCTATAATGGTCAAGGGCACCACAGATCAGGTACTAATTGGGTGGTGGATCATTCTCAGAACTGCAGTGACACTGACTTGGTGGTGGTGTGTTACTGCGTGTTGGGCTGATATGAGTAGATCAGATACGGCAGTGCTGCTGGAGTTTTAAACACCTCAGTGTCACTGAGCCAAATGCCCAGCCACCAGCATCCTGCAGGCAGTGTCCTGAGCGCAATGATGACGGATTAGAGGAGGACTATAATAAAGCAGCAGATGAGCTACTGTCTCTGACTTTACATCTACAAGGTGAAGCAATAAGGTGAATGTTTTTCATAAAGCGGACAGTGAGTGTTTAAACAGTGTTCTAAAACTCCAGCAGCACTGCTGTGTGTGATCCAATTGTACCAGCTGTACTAGTCCTGTGAGATCCTGACCATAACAGAACAGAGCAAAGGGGACTAACAAAGTACGTAGAGAAGCAGATGGACTACAGTCTTTAATTGTAGAAATGCAGAGTGTGGTGACCGCTAAAACTTAGCAGAATATAAACTGAAAACTATAGAATGCCTATGACTTTTGCACAGTACTGTATATAACTGACTGTAACTCACATTTAAGTACAAGTCCTATTTTGAGATCAACCTTAAAGCCCTTAAAACTTGTTCAAATTAATTTCATAACAAAGGGCACATGTGTAACCACTGTCGCTTATCCATGCAGTAGATGTGCGTGAGTTAAGTAGATTATGGGTGGAACTGCAGATCTTGTAAATGTAGCTCAGCCTGAGTGCTTATTAAGGGTTAAGGGAGCATGGGCGTCTCTCCAGAGACCTTGCTCTATTTATAGCTGTTAGACTGTGTGAAAGTACTCAGAGCTCAAAAACGACTGCCAAACCTCTGGATCTCTGCGAGTGTGCAAGAGAGAGGGAGAAATGGACAATGTCGATGTTACATGATTATCTTGTAAACCTTTTACTGGATCTGTTACTAGTTTCATGCATATGGCTTAATTCCTTTGGACCTGATTGGTCCTTAATTCAGTGTGTTCAGTCGAACTCGTTGTGTGTTTATATGCGTGTTTATTTAACAAGCTCTTGATTAGTTTCTGGCTGGTACTTTACCTTTACTGCTTCCACAGAATCTTTAATTGCGTGAGAGAGTGTAGAGGGTGACTCAGATAAGGTTGAGCTATTTACTGTAAAAGCCAATTAGCCTGGAATATCAGGAAAATGACTAAAACAAGGAAGATCCAGAAGGAAGAGTAGGAAATGCCGTCTTTTTGTCTGCATGATCATTCTATGTTCAACACGTACAAAATCCTTTGCATTAGACGTGCAAACGTGGTCCTGTTCATGTGCTCACTCTGCTAGATGCTCTTGTGCGAGCTTTTACGTGACTTGAAAGCATCTAAGACCATTCCTCACAGGCCAAACGATAACAATCAGCATGCTGATCACTGCTCCAATCTTTTCCATACCCAGTTGAGGAAAAAAAAAAACAAAGAAGAAACACACTCCTTGATGATCATGTTTTGTAGTCAAAACACTAAGCTGGAACAAACACAGATATACAGGTTTACATGTATGGACTTGAGCATGTCCATAGACTGAAGCCTGAAAGTAAAAAGAATGGGCTTCATTCATGAAAAGTGAGCAGAACAAATTTGCAAGTAAATCATCCGTAAGACCTATTTTTCGTAAATGGCCGCATTCATGAAAATGCTTGTAGTTCCAAAATGTTGAGTATGAACGAAAGGACGAACAAAATCTACCACTGGTCCTGACCACCTGTAAAATGTGAGTAATGTCTGAAAGACACTGATTCATCTGACATGATTGCACTTGAATTAAAGTACTGACTAAAGAATTATATGATGCATAGAAAAAATTAAGTAAGCAACAGTACAGCTCAGCAAGCACTTCGTTTAATGATACAGCCTGATATTCAGAGAAACTTCAATAAGCCTGTATGGGGCAGGTATGTACTAAATGATTTTGTTACAAGGCAATGAATTCATTGTTTCAATAAAACAGATTTTAAGGTGTCTAATACTCACCAAGGACATTGCTGATTTGTGCAGTTACGAGATTAACCAGCAGATATGATGGTCTTACCTTTACAGACGCTGTTCTGCTTTTTGGAGACTGCTGACAGAACTTTGAAGCTCTCTGCTGCATCATCCAAGGAGTTTTAGACAAAATAAATCCACCTAATTCCTCGCTAAGTTCATTTTCAGTGCTGAACCACAGCTGGAAGTCAAACAAACTGATTGTGTCATTGCTCACTTCCCAAATGACATTGGGATTGGCGACTGAACACATTTACATCAAGGCACAGTCTAATGATGCATTTGTATATAGAAATAAGAGGAGCTACCATTAAGTCAATGTGCAACTAATCTGCTATGCAAAATGTTATCTAAAAATGCTAAAGATGCGGTCAAATGGCTGGCAAATTATTGTTTCTTTGTTTTCAGGGACATTTTGGAGTAATTTTCTTGTGTTCCCCAATCCAAAGGCTTCATTATATGGTCGTACTTGCTACCGTTATCTGTGGGTGTGGATTTTGGTAACTGTATACCGACTATAAAGGAACATACAAAAATGGCCAGTTTGCAGTTGTCTGGTATTCATTAACATACGCCCCTTCTGTTAATAAATCTGGTCTTTACACTGCATTTGTAAAACTGGCAGAGAGTTTTTGGGAAAAAACATTTTACCTGTAAATTAAGTTTGCTCGTCTTTTTTACAAAGGTTTTATGAATGAGGCCCAATGATAAGTTCTAAGATATAGTAATTATTGCACTGGAGGTGGAGTGTTTTGTTGCTAGAATTCATCATCTAAAAAGTACACAAGTAGATCAATATAAAAGCCACATTTAGAGTTACGTTAGAACAGTCCAAAAGTCCACTTTCTGTTCTTTACTGTGGGTCACAGCTGCAACAGGCTAAAAGGTCAGCCCAAACTTCCCTGTCCCAGACCACAGATTCCAGTTCCACCAGGGGATTCCCAGGGTTCCCAAGCCAGTTGTGAGATATAATCCCTCCAGCGGTTCCTGGGTCTTCCCTGGGGTCTCCATCCAAAAGGATGTGCTAGTTGGAGTCAACCAGGAGGTATACTTGTGACATGCCCAAACCAACTCCCAATCTGAGGTTCCTAGCACTGTCATGAAAAAGTATCCCAATAACATAATTTCTTCCGGCCTTATTCTTTACATCATTGCCCAAAGCTTACTGTTATTCAAGTGGACATTTATATGTACTGCTCACAGAAATTAGGGCGATAATTCAAAATGAAGAGGATCTGACAAGAACTGCTGGACAATCTGATCCTGTCCAGGTTCCATCACTTTCAGTGTATTGGCAGGGTGACCATACACCCTGCTAAACAGTCGTGTGGGGCACAGTTGTCCAGTTTAACATTCTTCTGTCGTGCTTCTTCATGAATATGTCACTTGGTACTTAATCACTGTAATTGAGTTTGTATCTCATATGTTTAAGTGAAAAACTCTGATAAAATCTAATAATCGCTTTATATTCATCTTGAAATATCCCCTAATTTAGTGTGACCGGTCGAGGGAGAGATTTGTCAGAGAACAAAATTACTGCTGCTGTCCCAATCTATTTGACAATCAGCTCCACATTGTTTATTTAAGTAAGCTTTCTTTTAAGAAAAAATAAACTTTGGTATAAATCAGATTTGCTCTTGAGGAGCCATTACATTGTTCACTTAGTTTGAGATGTTCACTTTGTTGTTCGCTGAACAATAATCTTTACAAGTTACAGTTAATACGCAGTCTATACAAGGTTATGCCACATTTACATGTCTGGCTGACTTTGTATGTGAAACGTAGTTAACACATCCACTGCAGTAAACACACGTTCCACACAGTGAAGCGTTACGTGAAAGCTGAGCAAAAATCTGGATGACTGAAAGGTCACAAGGACCAAATATTTTCAGAGAGGAGGAGTGCAGCAGGGTTATGTATGCATTGCCAGCAGGACACAATTTCCTGGAAAGAAATGTGCTCCATGTACAAGAAAATGCTGTTCTGACACGCAATTGATAAAAATGTTTAAGAGGCTACTTGATTTTAAAAGGAGTGACTCTCCCTTGACACTTATTTAGAATATTAAAATAAGAGGTCCAGTACTTATTGACACTGTGTCCTGGACATCTGGTCCTTAACCCAGATTCTATAGCCAAACCACATGCTTTGTGCTAAAAATTGTATGTTACAATAGTAATAACAACATTGGTGGTTTAGTAGCAGTATGCAGTTTGGGATGCAGATTTGTTTGGATGTGTTAACATTTGTAAAGTGTCCATCTTTCCTGGCCAGTCATTGTGGGGGTGAGTGGCAAGTTTGGGCATTTTTGTTCTGGACAACGACTTTTCTTAAAAATGAAAGCTTGATTCATGAAAAGTATGTAAGGTATATAAAAATCTTTATTCTGAATAACCCAGTATAATAATTACAGCGTTCAATCATTTTTAGTTTAATATTACATGGTGGTTCGTCTTTTCTACTTAGAAAATAGAACATGGGGGTTGTCGAAAGACAATAAAAACAAATACAATACAAAATGTAAATAAATAAATAATTTCTTCAATGAAATATGTTTAAATAAAAGAAGGGAATTTGAGAAGAGTATATTGTTATCCTTTTCTCCAAATTTCATGAAATTTAGTTTCTTGAAGCCGTAAAGAGAAGGTCATTCTTTTCATTACAAAGATTTTATATATAATATCCTAATTCTTTATAGATGGAGAATCTGACTTGAGCCATTACTTTGTCATTGGTTGTCTAGGAGCTATACTCTGTATTCCAAGATTCTGTACAAGTCTCCTTTATGTGTTAGCTATTTTTATATTCATTCTTTCTTACACAGCGTGACTTACTGATGCTGATACATATCTCCATTCCAAGCAACTGTGGGTGAAGAAACTTGTTCAAGGAACCCTTCAGTGTCAGGTGGAGATTAAACCCTGAACCCTGGTCCTTAGTAGAATACCTTAACTGCAAGACCACTACTGTTCCACATGAACTAAAAGTTGTGAGCCCTTGGTCAAGGAGTCAAGTGGCAGAAGTGGGAGTTAAACCCTGAACCTTTAGGTCTATAGATTTGCACCTTATTCACTCTGTCATCACAGCCCTTACATTAGTTTTATGGCTTTACAAGTATGTTCTGTTTGTTTAACAACAATATTACATTTTGTGAACAAGAGGTTGACCAAAATTGACCCTACTATACTTTTTGTATATGCACATCCCTAATGCCACAGCATTTGTAATATATGGAAAATCAAAACAAGAAAACGTAATGTACTGTTACCACCCTGTGTAGGGGAAAGTCGTGACACTTAAGAGAATGGTGTGATGGGCCTGATACTATCTTTTCATGGAAGCCAAGAATGCATTGATAAAGAGTATTACAAACAACAAGGACGATCAGAGACATGAAAGAGAGATTCAACTAGTGAATGTGAACTGGTTTATATAGTTCTAGATTAGCCAGCGGAGGAACAAAAACGAATACTACCTTCAATGAATGGAAAGTCTAACACACAAAAAAGCTTGTGGAGAGCTTATTGGCTGTTTTGGAGACTAGCAGTTTATGGCTGCACTCTTAAAAGAAAGATTTGTAATTCCTATTATGATTTCTTCAAATTTTTAAGACTTCGGTCATTAAAGCGAATGCATGCTGATCTAATGGGCATTAAGAAACAAAAAAACAAACCTCATATGTTAAACATATTGGTTATGGCTGGCAAAGGGTGTCTCTATTTTGCATTATTATGTGTCTCTGCTACATACACACTTGAATTAAAAGTAAAAATGTGGAACTGTTTGGGGTTTTAACCCATGAACTTCAGTTTAAGCTGTCAGATTAGAGGAACACAGTGGTGCTTCACTAATCCACAGACGTATTGAATTACCACGCTGGCCACTAGACAAACACAACTGATCCAGAAAGAAAGCCTCAATGTTCATGTACACACCCACACACACACACACACACACTGTGCTACATGATGAACATACATTTCGCACGCACTTTATCCCTCCACAACCACCATCAGGCTCTCATGACCCACATGCCAGACAAGCCACATAAGTTTAGTCTGTCAGACAGTTTGTTTATGTGACAGTGTATGGAACTTCATAGTAATTGCCAGCCTCCTGTTCTTTTATTTGCCTGTATATGTATGTGTGTATAATTGTGTATATACAGACTTAAGCAGAAGTATGGATACCTTTGTTCAAATGACATGCTTTGTTGGTTTTCCAGATGAAATGAACAAACCCTATGCAAGGAACCAACGAACCACTTTAGCAAATAACAATAAGCCATAAACATGTTTGAGACAATAAAACGTGCTTATATCCGGAAAGCCTACATTTTTTGTTTAAAGGGGCACAGCTGTCTAAAATGCTAGCCCATCTCCACAGAGACCTGGGTTGGAAAATTGGTGATGCCTTCAGGCCTGGTTGAGCATCATAAACTGTCCTCCACAATTACCTGATCTAAATCTCAGCAAGCATGTTAGGGGAACTTTGAGTGTCCAGTTACATGGATCTTCAGATTTTGCATCTAGTGGACTTCATTCCCCATCTTGACTATATGATGATCACAAAAAAGGGAGAATATGCCAAATACAAATCAATTCAGATCATTTTTTTTTACATCGGAGCCAAATGTACCCCAAAAAGAAATGAAAAGCAACACGAGCTACAACCCCCTCAGCTGTTAAAAGTTCAACTGATAACTAAATACTGTAACTGTTCAAGGGATTAATTACACACTGTGGTTCTTGCTGTGTCGGTTTACAAGTGGGATGTGGTATGTAATGGGACTGTTCATCACTTGTGTGTAATCTCTTGGAGCCAGCCGTGATCTGGTAATGAGAATACACATCTGGAGCGCATTTTTTAAGAAGTTGGTTGTGATTTTCTGTGAAATCGAATACAGGCTACGCCCACATGCTCTCCCTTGTAAACCTGCCACCAAGGCCCTGTAATCAGTGGACTTTTAACATCCGGAGGAGCCTTATTCCTAATACTAGTGCAGTTTGTGCTTCAGAATACTTCAGAATAATTTGATCCTCTTGTACAAAGGTGTGTTTGATGCACGACAGTACCAAATCGTCTGTTGTATACCTTCCATGAAGTAGGTATAACTAAGCAATTTATTTAACTTGCATAATTTTATCACATTCTCACCACCATGTTAGTTATAGCCATGATTACCACATGCTATTAGTGGTCAGACAACACTGACAAGTGCACCTGAGTGAATTCCTGGCTGTTTCCCAAACCGCATACTATTTACTAAACAGTTTGTAATGATACCTATAATTTGACATACTACTTAGTGTGTGGTTTGAATGCAGGCCCCATTTCAAAAATCAATTAAGCTCCGTCAACTTGTGTGTTTAAGGTGGTACAAAATTCAGGATCTCGCAGATTCCGTAACACCAGGCTGATCAATCTATGAGTACCTCCAGGGTGTGTGAAGGGATTCTTAGATTGAGAAGAGGTGGTACAGTGCTGTCAATGTCTCGCTCGATGTGTGGAAATAGGGTGGCAAAGCAGATGTTAATGAGTGGCAAAAATAAGTATTTGGATATGGGTATGCCGAAGGCTATAGTGTGAAGGAAGCGGCTGAATTTGTAGGTCTATGAAAACCTAGAGTTATACGGGTCTACCAGCAGTAGCAAATTGTGGCTGAAAGATGAAACTGATGGATAGGGAACCATCTAAAACTGCTCACAAAGAACACTCTACAAGGAACTGCATGACATGAAGATGTGAAGGGAACCTAACACGGGACAGCAAAGGTGTGGTTTGGAATTTGCTACAGAGACAATGATAACAGCAACAATCAACACAAACATACATATACTTCCATATCCTGCCTATAAGTTCTTTTAGGTGGTGCACCACAGTGGAGACGCAGGCCTGAGTCAGCATTACTATGCTGTATATGCACGTACTATGCACCACAAAAGGTACTCCTGTCCATGTCTGAGGGAGGGAAGTTCAGATGATGGATCACTCACTGGCAATGCAGTAGGGACACCTGCCAGGCCCTGTGATGAACTGGCTTTCTGTCCACGCTGCACTTTTGTCTAAAGCCACTGAATTAAGGGATAAGCACAATAAGCCCTTACATTAAAAAAAAATATTTGTGTCAACGATATGGCAGGTGTCAACGAGAACAATGACGTGCTAGCTTCATTAGAAATGTGTTGCTTGATGCCGATTGAGGCTCAGCTAAGGTGAACATCGTAGTGTGAGTAGCGAACTGTACTCATGGTTATTTGAAACGGTAAAGTGGAACTTGATGACAGTATGAATCTTGTGTTGACAGGACACAGTACCAACATGCTGTCAGGTTTCTGCTGACCAAGCTAGCTTGCTTACACAAACAAATGGAAAAGACTCTGGCATTTTCTATGATGGCTGACTTGATTAAATCACACAACAGAAAGAGGAAAACAACTGAAAAGAGACATCAATCAAGACTGTCAGATATATGTAAAGATGCTTATTTGGTTGCTGATTCCCACCAAGTGGGTCTCTTTTTCTCAGATGAACCACATCACCACATAGAAGTGCTAGTCTTGTGGGCTGCACACTTTTACTAAAGAGTTTGCTGTAGTTCCTTGGTCATGGACTTGGGCATCCCTGGCCTACATAAATACTGGTGGAGAGTGATATGGCAAAAATCATATAAATCTGGTGTTTATCAGTTAATGTCCAAAGCATGCTCTGTTTAATCACAGGTTATGTGTTGTGTGGTGTGGTGTGAATGCCATAGAGTAACATAGGCATTGATTATGGCAATTATGCCGAAATTAATTGCAGATGTAAAAATGCTAATCAGAACAGAATAACAGTATAAATGCACTGAAAAACCCTAACACTATACTAAGATCTGGGTACTATGTTATAATTAACTACTGAATTACTGAAGTGAAACACTGATGTTCTGATGTGGTAAGTCAGTCATATATGTACAAATACTGCATATATACACACAGGACTCGCACACAATACATTGATTTTATGCTTCTAAAAAGTAAAGTCATAGGTAACATAGAAACTGCCAATAGGGAAGTCACAGCACATTGGAGGAACCTACATGAGGTTTTGTTGAAGCAGTGTGGTTTAGAATAGGGAAACGTATCTCTCATTTGGATCCACACACACCTGGTAGACTGTGAGGTTCTCATTAAAGAAGCAGATGATAGGCAGCCAGTATATCAGACGCTGCGCTCTGGATATCTATTTGTTTATTTGTCCAATACACCCAGAGGTGGGCATCTTGTTTCAACAGCTGTTCACTGTGATGACACATGCATAGTCTGTGATAAGCCACGGGCTTTAGTGGATCAAGTTACTGAGGAGCCTTTTGTTTCGAAGTATTCATATAAAATAGTCAGCTGTAGCTGTAGAAATTCTGTGATTCATTTAATTTCTTAATTCCTTTTGAGTGCAGCACTGCCAGTGGGATGAGACTTGGGCACTGAATGAGCAATTCAGGAAGTTCCTGTGAATGTACTGCAAATTACAGGCACCTACATGGGACTTTACCGAAACAATGTGGTTTAGGCTTGGGAACTATCTCTGTAAGCCAAAACTACAGGGAGTGAATTTCCAGTGAACACCACAGTATGTGTATTCGATTGTGGTTCTCTTATTTAAAAGTGACTTCACATTACAGTTAATGTTATGAAGCATGACGTGTACCTGAATTGTACTAGTTCTGGCTTACATCCTTTGACGCAAGCATCCGATCCAAACAATACATGTGTCCGATCCAAACAATACAATAAACGGTGTGGATCCCCTCCCTCCAGCCTCCAGAGATCTTTTGCCAGCTTAACCAGACGCCACTGAGATAAAAGGGAAGCCAACAGTGAGCCGGGGCTTGTAGTCTGACATCGGCTTAAATTTAGAGTTATGTTCCATCTAGTGGAAAAACTCAAATCAAAACTTAAATCTCTTAAGATTGAAGGCTGTTGTAGCAGCGGTCTTACCGTGTTTTTTTTAAAAAATGTTTTTCTGAAGTGTCCGCACACTTTTGGCCAGGTAGCAATTTTTAGAGAGAATAAACTGTAACTACATGACTGTACATTCAAAGTTTATAAGAGTGGAATCTGATATATTACTGTAAGTTTAACTCTATACAAACTAAACGATTTTGATAATGATAACGATGATGAAGCTTTTAAAAATCATTTACATTCAGTTTTGATCAATTAAATTATTTAGTCTGAGTAACATTGCGTGTAACCAAATGACACACTTCTTTAGCTTGAATCAACGTAATATTTTTTACAGTGTGAGCATACAAAAGCAATCTAAAACCCTTAATATTTTCATTACATGGATCTTTGGCAATAATTGCTCATGAAATTTGTTCTTTTTTGTTGGCAGTTGTTTTTATTGTGGTTTGATGAGCACCTGGGTCACCTAGAAAAAGAAAATTAAACAGAAATAAATAAGACAGATGAGAGGGATTTTTGTCTGGAGTGAAGAAAGGCCGTGACCAAGCTGACTTACTCACATAGTCTGTGTGGTTATATGGTCAGTATTCTGTTGACACACACAACCATACTTCACTTTTCAACATGTAATTCACAGAGTGTGTTGAGGGACTTTCCTATGGAGGTCCTGACGCACGTGTTTGTGTGTTCATGACAGTGATGTTCTAAAAGGGAATAAAGGATCATCAAATGCAGGCTGTGCAAAAGACAGCGGTACCTGAAGGTTTGTGAACCCACACTGCAATGACTTTTAAGCACGTTTTAATATGCCCATGTGGAGGCTGGATAATTTTTGCAGACACCCATTTAAACTAATTTTAAAAAAAAACTTGGGTAATGCAATGAAATTCTACACTGCCTTCACCAATGGTTCTCAACATGTCTTGGCTCACTGTTGAGCATTTTAGTTCCCCTCACAGGTGTTGAAAGGTTAAAGGTCTGTGCAAGATAACCACTTTCCAAGCCAAAGTTGGCAAATCATTTGTTCATGGAACTTGTTTTAGGATAGCAAGGAAAAAGGAATTGGCTTGCTGGGAGATGTAGATTTCATATTGAGAGTCGGTTTTTCATACAGTTGTGACCAACATTATTGGCACCCCAGAGTTTTAAGTACACCATGTAAAATATCTCCTGAAAGAAAGATTATAGTTCAACTGCTTGTACATATGGTATGTAAACTCATAAATAAGCACATGGCATCAAATAACTAACTACAAACTTGGCAGTGAAAAGGACACATTATTAAAAATTATGTCAGGACCCCATTAATGGCCCATTTTGTTCAAAAAAAAGACAGAACAGGACTAACCTGTGATTAATTTGACGTTAGACTGACCTGTTCCCATCTTGTCAAAGCTCATGTGACTTTATTCTGACTATGAAAGATGGTGTTGATGCTTAAGAAGGCCAGATTAATTCCCTTCTCCTTGTTCGCAAAGACAAGAGATCTGTCTGATCAATTGAGAAATACTGTTATCACCAAGCACACAGTTCACAAGACTCTAAAAGACCTTGGCTTCAACAACTTGAAATGCCATCAAGAACTTTTGTACCAGGGGAACACTTAATAACCTTCCAGGACGTGATGAAAACTGATGAGATTTAATGAGAGAACCCTTCAAAAGTCGGTTCGAAATGTAGAAGTGGCAAAGAACCCATAAACCAACCCCCCAAAAACATAAGGCTGAATTGGAGACATCTGGAGCAATGGTTTCAACCCATACCATACGCCACGCATTGAACAAAACAGAGCTCTATAGGCAAAGGCCAAGGAAGACCGCTGATTTAAGAACGACAAAAATATTAACTTACATAGACAAAACCACAATCTTTCTGGGTAAATGTTCTATGGACAAATAAAAACTAAACTACAACTCGTGGCAATGGATACTATCTTTATGTTTATGAATGACAAAACGAAGCCTATAAAGAAATGTACACAATAATTACAGTGAAAAATGGTGGATCGATAATCTTCTGAAGTTGCTTTGCTGCCTCTGGGACTGGAGTCCTTGATAGTGTTACAGGAACAATTAGAGGTTAGGCAGTCAAATAAAAGGCAGTCTCAAATCTCAAGTCTCAAATGTAAGATAACTTGAACAAAATGGGTCCTACTGCAGGACATTGACCAAAAGAACACATCCACATAAGAATTGTTAAGAAACTTAAAAGAAACCTCTTTGTACCGCTTTGCTTGGTGAATAAAACATTCTTATCAGATTTGGTTCTCTGCATTTTATTTCCTATTTCTGCAGAATCATGACATATGTTTCTTCTTTATTTTTTATAAATGTCTACATGTCTGTGGACACTTCAACATTTTTGTTAAATGTATTGGACATGCCGTTAAAATATTCAAATAATAAAAAGTTGGTACTTACCCACTTATTTCTGAAGATATTGGATTTTATACTAAACAGCCAATGGTGCCAACAATGTTGGCCAACAAAACTTTATATACTATATAACTGTCTAAACAGATTCTGAACCTATGAATTTGTTAGCAGTGAGCGACTAAAGTAAAAGAGATCAGTAATACTTAGAAAGTGAATTTATATACTGTTGGTCATCTAGTGTAAGATGTGTGTGTGTTTATTTTCTCCTGTGCACTGATGACTAATAACATGTGAAATGTCAGAGCCAGCTTGTGTTTTTCCTAGGAGTTGTGTTAAATTATGAAGGTAAAATGCATTGTTATTTCTGTTTCACATTGCCTTTAGCATATTTACCCCTATGGGATTTACCACACATATTGCTAAGTTACTAAATTTCCCTTTACATAAAGTGTATGAGCTCTTTCACAGTGTAACTTGCATATATTTAAATGTTTTTTTTTTCTTAATTGCACTGATTCGTAATAGAATATTTGTTTACTGACTTGAAATAGTAAATGTTTGTCTATTTTAACAAAGGATAATTGTTTATATTATCAGACTTTTTTGTTGCACATTGTGTTCTCGCAACACAACCCATACAACTATAAACCTGCACAATACAACACTAACCAGTACATGCAGATTTAAGGAATTAAAAAAGATGCTCCTAGAGTTGTATACAATTGAATTATTTACATCTAACACCATTTTCAATCTCAGTACATGCTTACATTCTCATGAGTATATGAATTATATATAATTTTAATATAGAACTATAATTAACCTTGGCCACTCCAAGTTAGGAAGATAATGGCTAAAGTATTCATAATATCTAATGTGAATAGCAACACTCCAAATCAGGCGGAGAACAGAAATTTGCTTGTTTATTGTTATTCGTTATTGTTGATATTGTTTATTCATATTCCTGATCATTCCTGCCAACCTCCCAAATACATGTGCATTGTCTTTTCGTTTTCGTTTTCAGTTTTGTGATGGCAGCATTAATGCAAGAAAGCTAAACAAGTCAAACCAGAAAAAGTTTAGGACTGTCTTTCTTTGAGGGACATGTTAAACATTCTTTTAAACGCAACAATTGTTAATTTTGTTGACAAACTGGAGATCATCCGCCCATCGTTGCTAAGCAAAGACCTTTCCTGCATGTTGCCTTTGTACCAAATCATGATTCTAATCAAATGGTGATGTCACATGTTTTAAAACTCTAGCTCTATTACTAGCCCTAAATTGCCCCGTCCCAACTTTCTTTGTAATATGTTACAGGAATGGATGTTAACACTATTAAGTTGAACAGGCAAAACAGGTTTGTTCATACAGTCTGCAATAAAATCAAATTCAAATAAATGTAGGGAACACTGGATTTTTAATTAGCATTTTAAGAAAAGATACATCTTTATCAGTGGGGGAAATTCACAAAATTTATGCTGGCAGCAGTAGGATTCAAACACACACACCCCGAAGAGACTGCTCTGCCACGTTACCTCCCACCTTGATCTGATCTGGGTTGCGCATTATAATAATAACATATTATAATTCTGGATTACTTGTGTGCACCCCCTTTTCCTTTTTTTCGTCCTTTTCTACTGATTGTTTCTAAGAGACTTGGCACATAGTCACTCGCACCCTCGCTCCTGTATAACCTCTGATAGTATATTTATAGCATTTCCTCATCTTTATTTTTCCTGATAAGTTTCCCATGGCATGTCCTTTCAGTCTCCTGTCCTTATCAACATGCCAAAGACTGTGTGAGTGTACAGCATGTCACATGATTATGTCTGAGAATTTTCCGTAAAGGCATACGTGCACTGGGGGAGAAATCTTACAGGATGTCACTGAATCATCACTTACCACTTGTTGCCACTTTCCCAAAAAGAGAGTGTTACACAGCTGCAGGATCCTGCTTCACAAATACATTACATGGTTTGAAAAAGTCAAGGGAAACTGGGCTGTTGCGTGAAAAACACGCCTAATGAGATGACTTCTTGGTTAAATGCCTGTGACGAGTGCCAAACATAAACAAAACCATGGAAAAATACACTGAGCTTTGGTTCATGGTAGTGGATTTGCTGCTGCACCTGCACTAACTTAGAAAAAGGCCATCAAGTTCTAGATTTAAAGATATGCCCTTACTCATCCCAAAGCAAGAGCCTGGAATTGCTTTTCTTATAATTGGTAGCTTAACAGTTTAGGTTCTGTAACAGTAAACAGAGGGTGTGAGTTTACAACCATGGCATTTTCGGTTTTGCAGTATATATACATATTGCTCACAAAAATGAGGGTATATTTCAAAACGAAATAGTCTATAATGAAATAACCCCTGATTATTGTCTGTTCAAATCATTTTAGACTAGTATATATATATTGTGTATAATAGAATATTTCATTCATGGTTAGGGGTTTGTGAAGCCATTTATTAGCAAGAAATCACAGATTTTGAAACCACCCAAATCATCCTGACCAAAAGTTTACATACCCTGAAGGTTTTGGCATTATAACCTACACATAAATTGACACGTGCAGGTTTAAATGGCTAGTAGAAGTATCCATCTATTTGCTTGTAATTAGTGTGTGTATAAAAAGTCAGTGAGTTTATGGGCTCCTGACAGACCCCTGCATGTTTCATCCAGT
>JAUZST010050183.1:0-24972 GCA_034779995.1 Parotocinclus haroldoi | reverse complement strand
CACACACACACACACACACACACACACACACACACACACACACACACACACACACACACACACACACACAGCTCAATCAGTTCCCTTCTTACTCAATCCACAAGCCAGACTCCGGAACTGGTTACGGAAGTTTTTTAATGGTTCCCAAACTTTGAGGCAACTGGCTGAACGAGGCAGGACTAAACATGTGTTTGGGACAGACAACATCAGCAATCACCACTTGACCCCTCAGCAGAGGAGGGGTCACATACCACCTCCCCACTATTTAAAAGGTTGGAGGGGAAAAAACCCTTTAATAGATAACATAATCAAGTGAAAGCACTAGCATGTTGTGGAGAGACTGCGACCACGCTGATTTCCAGATGTTTGAAATGAGCATACAGAAACACTGCAGAGCAGAACACACTGGAGATTTCTCAAGGTTCAGAGGGAAGAAAATGCGTGAGCACACGCGCACACACACTCAAGTTTGTTTTTCCATCATTGAGGGGACTTTCCACATACTGTAGCTAATTACCATAACATCTAACTTTAATCTCAGTTATCTCAGTATGCATAAGATTAAATGCATAAATACTTTGTTCAGTCTTGCCAAAAGGAAGGTGCAAAAAAAAATAAAATAAAATAAAAAAAAATAAAACAAACCCTTGAGGGAGGTTTTGCTTGATGTCACAAGTATTTATCCATGTGAAAATATTACGTCCTAACACTGATGTATAAACTTGACACACACACGCGCGCATGCACGCACTCACACACACACACACACACACGCACACGCACACGCACACACACACGCGCACACACACACGCGCACACGCACATGCACACGCACACACACAAACATTCATGCTTTAGACTTGAGACAGCAGGCCTGCAATTCCTTGCAGCTGTCAGGCTATTTCAATAAAGAAGATAGGAGGAGAAAAAAATTTAAGAAAGCAAACAAATTGCTTTAGCCTGTGTCCTCAGATACTGTATGCTGTGTGAATGAGCGTTCCCACAGTAATCTCCATCTCCCACCCACACCGTTCAGATCCTGTGCCATTACAGTAACTGAACTAACACCTCTGGCTTCCAGGACTTTATTTATAGAAAATGAATCAGAAACCTGAGAAAGCAGCCAGCACTTCACTTCCACATCCTCAACCACTTAATTCCACATATATTACATAGATTCTTCCACACACAAAAACCCACATTAAGCATGTCTCCACCGACTACGATTTAGGAACATTTTTACAGAACAAAAGAGTACTGTGACTATCCGAGAGAAAGAATTACTCCTCATTATAGACCGTTATTATTAACAACAATTATGTGCAGCAACTGCATGGCAGATGGCAGTGTGCACGGAGTAGCATTACATCGACTGACAGGTGAAAGTCAGCGGGATGCTCTGGGTAATGTACTGCTGAGAAATCTGGCATTCACAATGATACTGTTACTCAGCAACTACTGTAACACTGTTGCATTCCAGGTACACTCCTCCATGGTAATGATATTTTCCCTATGACATCAGCCTCTTTAAGCAGAATAATAAGGTCTGCCACGCTAAAATAAAATGGCCAGGAATGGTTTGAGGTGTTCTCCTATCTCCCCAAACACCAAACCATCACACAAACAAGTTTAATCCATGGGCCGCATTACAAGTTACAGGACCTGCTTCTAATGGCATGGTCCCAGATAGCTGCCGCAAAAATACCGTGAGAGGTTTTAGACAGGTGCTTTTATTCTTATGACTGCTCTATGTATCAGGAGCTCAGGAGATGCATTGGCGATTCACTAGCTCAACACCGACCGCAGTGGTCTGGTTTTGAGTCCCATTGGTGCATTCCAGCAACGACAGGAGGCCAGGTGGGGGAATCCTTTCCTGAGTGCTGTTTCATACAATATGAGCTTATGTACCTGCCTGTACCAGGTAAATTCCAGCAAAGGTTTGGGCCCCCGTCAAGATCCCCTTCCTCACACGCACCCTGACCAAAATAAGTTGGGTTAACCCTACTGCCCAATTACACAAAGTACCAACATTACCAGAGCAATTCAATACACTGGTCAGAACTAATCGAAGAGAACTCGTATAGAAGGCCAGCTCATTCACTTTTTTTTTCAAGATTATTAAAGATTCAATAGCCAAATGGTTAAGGCAGTATTCGTTTATCTAGACAGCAGGGAGAAGGGTTCACAGTTGTAACTGCACAACTCAGACTTTATTGTGCGTGAGTAAAAAACATAAAAAGGCAGCAACGTGATGTGTAGAGAAGAGAAGCTGGGTTAAGTCTGAGTCAGGAGTAATCCTGCCCTATTTAAATCCATTCTCCCAGCAGTGCAGGACAGGCCAGGAGAGGGGGGATACCGAGGAAAGAAAGAAAATAAAACTTCATTACAGTTAATGTCTCACCGGTGGGAGGAAAGAATGAGACTTCAAATGCAGAGTTTCACTAAGTGAGGGGCTGGGAGACAGGTCTCAGGTTTCCCAGCAGACCACATTAAAATGCCAGAGGGTTTAAAGTGAGTCAATTTGGGCGTGAGATGCCAAAATACAAGAATTAGTGGTGTGCTGTGTTTACATCTACAGACGAGCTGTGGCGACAGAGGCAGGCATGATAGGGCTCAGGCATTACATGGAAGTAAGTGGGCTCTATGAATGACAGATTTTACCGGTCTTTAAAAGACAAAGCAGCTGCCTTCAAATAAGCAGTGACCTAGCCATGTAAAAATGCTAACAGTGTATTAAACAAAGGCGGTTAATGACAGAAAAAAGGGCCTTCAATATGTGGCATGTTCAAGGTTAGAGAATCGGTCAGTCATATAAATGAAAAAAAAGAAAACACTTCATAAACATTTTTTTCTGGACATTATTTTCAAGTAGAAAATCAGCAGCAATAAGAAAACTTTGCAGGCTCTAAAGTGCTTGTATCCTGATTTTCCTGCCCTGGCTGTCTGAGCAACTCTGTATGAGGACTTCTGCAGTCTCTCAATCTTGGTGCAGTAAACAGCAGGTTAGGAGAGGGGCCGTCATCCATGTGTGGCCTACGCTGGATTATGAGAAACAGCTCAGCCTCCTCCGCAGACTAGCCAGAAACAAACACTCATCCTCCTGGATGATGATAAAAAAGTGATGATCTTTGTGCTTTTGTCCTATTGAACATAAAAGGGTGGGAGCAGTGAGGAGTGGAACATGTGGAGCTAATTTATAACTGCTTGCCACTTCATTAAAAGCTTTGTGTTTATTAAACCTCAGGACAAAGCCTTGGTGGAAATTTTATAGGGTCAGTACATGAGGGTCAGGGCAATCATTTCCTAAATTACATCAACCAGGCACACCAGTGTTGTTAAAAGCAGAACACTGAAAACAAGTGCCTACATTCTCCCTTTATTACTTTCAGGGAGTCTCATCATTCAGGCCTTGTTTATAATAATAAGCAATATTTAAAAACGCTCAAATGATTTTTCTTTTGGCCTTCTGTTCACATCGAATTTGTGCTTTGACCCAATGAAAACATGACTTTTTAAAAATGCTTGCCAATGCTGGACAGTCTGCCTTATTAGCTGTCCAAAGAAAACGGTTTCAGTAATCCAGATTCTGTAGTTAACAGCATGTCAAATTAGTACACCATCAAATCTATCAGTTGTATTTCAATGTTTGATTGAGTACAGTGTGCCATTTGAAAGGCATTCCCCTGACATGGAACTGCCGGTTATCTTCGCCATGCTTGCAAGCAGAAATGGCACAAATCCCCTATCTACGGTAACATGTGCAGGCTCATATACACTTATCTGCCGCTTTATTAGGTACACCTGTTTAACTGCTCATTAACACAGTATCTAATCAGCCATCACATGGCATGGAAAAGAGATATCCAGTAAACAGTAGTTCTCTGGGTGTATATGCCTAGTTGAAATAACCAGACTGTCTGGAGACAGTAAGCCAACAATCTTTCAAACCACTTGTTACAACCAAAGTACAATTTTGTTTAATTCGTTTTATTTAACATCAGTGGTCATTTGGATGACAAAGACAGGTTTACATCAATACACAAGGTTACATCAGGACTAGTTATATATACACTTTAGTCAGTGCCGCTCCACCAGGGAACTGAGCGCTGGAACTTCTTGCTGCAAGGCAGCAACCAAGGTAATGGAGATGAGCATCCCAGACAGCACAAAACATCAAGACTTTAAGCAGGTGGGTCACAGCAGGCACACACTTGCTTGCTGACATTTTCTGTGACATTTGGATGGATGTGCAGACGACAAAACTGAGGAAACTGTGAAGTCATCATGCCAATATGGACTGAAGTTCTCTGAGGAATGTTTCTAGCACCTTGTTGAATATCATATCAAAAAGTCATGAAGAATTAAGGCAGTTCTGAGTGCAAAAGGGGGTGTGTTATGCTTTTATCTTTGCACATGATTCTAAAATTAAGATAAAAAAATCAAACTTGGACTGAAAAGTTGTGTATGTGGATTTCACAGTGAATTACATACTGTAGGAAAACACAGTGGCTGTGGAATGAAGGGCGAGAGAGGTTTTAGGAAAGTCTTAATATCTTCTCTTGATTAAGGTACCTCGTTGGTCTCCTTTAATAATTCCATCATCTATCCAATCTGAACAGCTGCAATTCCAAACTGAGTGCCAGCATGACTGAGAGACACAGTGATGTTATGAGGAAATACCAGATCAGGCTGCCAGTCAAACTTGGTTAAAACACATTGAGCCCCAGCAACACAGCAAAACTGGGGAATAATTACCCTAAGCGTGTCTGGCCAGCCCATAGGGACCCATTAAAGCACGTGCACTCTGACTAAGCAGGGTAATGGCCTGGGACCTGCGCTAGAATTTGGGGCTGTGCTTCACCCATCACTTCAATGCCATTGTTTGAAAAGGACGGGTGTACACATTCCAAACTGAGTGTTGACTGCTGGACCATTTCAATAATAGTAAAGGAAAAAAAGAACATTTGACAGGCTTCATGAGCCTTCCAAAACTAACCTAGGCAACCCTCGCTGCCTTCCAGCCTTTCCTGACAATTAATATGACTAGCCCGTGCAGGAAAAATAGGCATTACGTTTGTCCACTTCTTACACGCAGCGGTACATTGGAAGCATATGTTTTAAACGGAGAATGCCTTGCACGTTCGCTGTTCTTACATATTCTCTTCTTCTCCTGGGCAAGGGCAGCGCAACTGGCAGGGTTAAGTACAGCCATGTGAGTGCGATTAATATTGGCATACGAGATGCTCTGCCTGGGAGTCAACTTTCCTAACTGAGAATGGATCAAGCCAAATTTGAAGAAGAATAGATTCACATATCTTGGTGGGCAATTGAATAAAAGTGTAGATAAGTAGAGAGCAGAGACATTTTCAGAAAGCAGCAATGTCTGAGGAGAACATTGAGAGAATTCAGAAGAGCTTCTCCCCACGGACCATCAGGGAACTGCACTTTACACTGCACAATATCACATATCAATAGACTGAATTTTTTTTACTGAATCATTGCACCTCTATTTTGCACCTTACTCTAACTAGAAATTGCAAATATATTTATTTTGCCTCTCTGTATTTTTTACATCCTCTATTTATATGTTGCATCTATCCTTACTATGTACTCCTTTTCAGCTTCATCAGTTACAGAGGGTCGTGTAAGCACTTTACTGCTCATTATAGGTGTATGACTGACAAATAAAACTCTTGACTTGATTATAAAATATTGCTGACAATGAGCTAAAAACTTGCCAAAAACTTGGATTCATCCCTACATAATACTCTACTGTCTTTTCCACTGATCTTTATTCCAATCGTTGTGCTTTAGTATATCGCAGCCTTTTCAGCCTCTTCCCCTTCTAAAACGGTCATTCCTGATCAAGCTTCTTTAGACTGTAGAAGGGTAAACCTCGATCAACTGTAAGGGGTGCTCGTTCTAAATACTTGCCACAGCAGCCAGCAGAAGCTGTTGTTTTCTGCTTATTTGTTCTTTTTGAACATTGCATACAAATAAAAACACGTTTTGGTTCTGTTTCTATTCTAATACAGACATTGGGGAATAATTACATACTTTATTATACCACTGCTAAAACAATGGTGTATCTAATATATTGGTGGCCTAACTTCTGCACAGTATTGTATATGTAACATCAGAAGGCCTGCTGAACACTAATAAAAGCCTTCCCTACACACCCACTAACTACAAGCATTACAAACGAAAAGGTTGGAAGGAAAGGATTAAACGATGTTTTTCAGCCCTATGTTGAGACAACGAGGTATCAATTACTGTGATAAGATCTGTGCAAAGTTCAAATCAACCGACAGTTTCACATCTGGTCCTACGCTCTTGTCGTCAAATAAATGGAGTCTTCTAAAACCATGTGCACCAAGAATGTGATAACTAGTGCTTCCTTATTTGCTGATAACGTTCCCAGAGAAGGGGCATCAGGATTTCTCAAGCATATTCTATGGGACAGAAAAAAAACTTCACCACTCAATCGCAACTGGATGACATATACAGATCTTAAAAGTAGACTACAGACTGCAATAAAGACAAAGAAACAGCTCACTCAGAACAAAACATGTCAGATCTGCTTTGGCTGCATGCAAGAAGACAAGCTGCAAAAGGACGTCTCCGGCATACTTTGCTGCCGTAACAGATTTTGGACCAAACATCCTCTCCTGCCTTTCTTTTCCCCTTCTTTGCTGACAACACTATGCCCAATGTGCACCAGATGTGCTTTTTGGTTAACACAACATATACGATTAGAGGCAGAAAGGAGCCTAGAAAATAAGAATACGAGCGATTTACAGCTGTAGTGAATAAACAACAATGTTAGCGTAGTCAAAGCTGTTTCCGGAACGGAAGCGACTGCAGAATCTGGTCTAGGCATTTTTGCCGTTCCTGAGCTGATTGGAAACACACAGGCATGAATGGCAGTTATTTCCAGGTGTGGAGAGAGAGGCAGTGGCTCCTCACCTCCCCGCTGTCGCCTGGATACCGTTACTGGGAAGGACCATGGCCCGGGTTAAGCTGCGGCGCTAAAATGAACAAACAAAGAGCGTCTCTGTGGCCAGCGCGGCCAGGTGAGCTCATATCAGCTTCCAGCAGTGAAACTCATCTGCACAGGAAATGACCTGCAGCACCTCGTGAACACACCTGGACAGGAGGACAAGAATCGAGAGATGTCTTGGAGGAACCATGCCACTTTAGCTCTCAGCCATCAGAGGATTTCAACTCTCATCGCTTTCAACAGGCCACCAGCCCAATCCTTCAACAACAACTCATTGTACTGACACCAACCAGCGAATGACCCCAAAAGATCGGCATGAGGTCATGCATCAGAGCCACCATCAAATATTACAGTTAGCTCTCTGTAGCTCTCCAAGGGTTTCACATCTGCGGACTTAGGCAACCGCCAATTGAAAATATTCAGATAAACAAATTCCCAGAAAGTTCCAAGCAGTAAAACTTAAATCTACAGCATGCCAAGAACTGCACTGAATCCACACAAATGCTGTATAGGAATACCCTGCTGTAGCCTCCTGTAATTTCACCGAGCTTGCAGCACTCACTGTCTGACCATTGTTTACCTCACACATCATTTTATGTTATTTTGTTTCATATTCACATGCATTGTTTCCAGGACTTATATATCCTACTGAAATCTGTATACATTAAATCAACCCTAGATCATTTTTATACCTAAAATGGTCATATACTTTAGAAGCAAGCCACATAAACCTGCAACTGATATCTACCAATATTTGTAAGCATGTTTATAGAAAAAGAAGCCTAGAATAGTCTAATCTACAGTAAATCCCTTAGATTAATCTAAACTGGCAACCGTGACACAAACACAAGACAGACTTGCTCAGTATGTGCTGACTGGTTGGTGAGGTGAGGATTGATTATTTACGGCTGCACCATCCGGAGTCAAAAAGCAGATTATATAATTTGACATTAACGCTGGGGAGGGGTATCGTTTGCATTTTATCGATTATAATTTCCGACTGCAAAATGGTGTAAAAAATAATATATACCTAAACGTCAAAAGAAATAATTCTACATTTAGGTTTTTTCATCTCATTTAAAACCATCATAAGTAAAAAGGTTACTAAAGCAGTGACCTAGAAACACCAAGCTTCTCTCAATTACTACTGGTCTTAAGTAGTCTCTACTGCAAAAATGACAAAAAATGAATTACAAAATGACAAGAAAAAGTTAAAGTAATATAGAGAAGTAAAATAGGTTTGAATGGGAAGAAGAAAAACTTAAAATGTAAAAATTATCCTTTTGGATCACAGGTTCATCTTTACAGCAGTAGAGATTGCTTATCAAAGGTAATTGACAGGGAAGTTTTGTTTTCCTAGGTAATAATAACAAATAATATAATAAAAAACATAAATATTTTATTTTGAATAAAAATGGCATTTGGGCTAGGAGAGTGCAGACGGCTGAACTTGGTACACTACTGAAGCTCAATACCATGCTGGTGCTTCAGATGTTTTGCCATTTTAGGAGTGAAAAGTCAGCAACAACTTCCACACATATTGCATTTACAGTTTTCTCTGAAATGGAGCTAAACTTCTGAGTGCTTTTGAGTGCCCATTTTCCACTGATGCTATAATAAAGCATATCAAAACAAAACTGCATGAAGGCGTATGTGATCACATGACACACTGGTGCTGGCAGACAGATGCTGCCAAAAAAAGAGATGGATTTTTGCAGTAAGCATGACGGTGTTTTTAAAATACAAAATGTGTTCATAGGAAGTGATAAGTGGAACTGGACTTCTATTTCCTTGATGGGTATCAGATTCTTGGAATTTTGGAACTGGTTCTGTATCGGAAAAGAGTTGACACCCAGCATTAGTTAACGAGGATCATTAAACAGTACATACCTGTCATTGCTCTGTACATTTTCATTATACTGTATTATACTGTATAGCATATTAAAGAGCGGGAATGCAAGGCATACACACGCTCGAACATGCTTATGCTGGAGAGAGCCTGAGGATCACTGGAATGGTGGGATACCACATTAGGGTATTCCTGTACATTCACACGCTGCACAGGTGGTAGACTCAAAAGTTTGGATTTTCTTTTTTCCCCCCCAGAATATTTTCAATCCGTTGTTGGGTGAACACGTGGCCATGCAGCCCAACTTTTTTCCCTTGTCAACTTTTTACATAACATTGTATTAGGGACGCTCAACAATGAACAGATAACGTTAATTACACCGGACCATGTTAGTATAGTATACACAAATAATACACCACTTTTACAAAACACCAGCGTCTGAAGACTTTTGTATCCCTAACCAATCCCCTGTCGATACAGAGAGCTGTTATTTACTACTATAAATGCAACCACAATTAAAACGAGAATTAAAATCACTAGAATAATCACAGCAGCTCAGGTGGCTGGTGGTAGGAGCTAGCTCCTGGAACACTGCATTCAAATCTCAGATGCAGCTTGCACTGTGTACGTTGGGTAGGGCATTTATGAATAGACTGGTGCCCTGTTCAGGCTGTACCTCTTCCTGCATCCAGAGAATTCAGAGTTAGGCCCCAGATTTTTCCCCGGGACACAGGTCAGGAGAAGTGATGTTTGCTGTTAGATCAATTACAGCAAATCTAGAAACAATGGTTAACTGGAAAATATAATATCTAAATATAATATCTAACAATACATTTTGCATATCAGTGTTTAGTTAAAAAAAAAAGTGCACACATTTGAGTCTATCTAGTCTAAATCTACAGTTTTTCACACTTACAAAAATTACTTCAAGAGGAATAAGTAAGAAAGCTATATGATGGCAATACATCTCTTTGATAGAACACACCTCATGAAGACATATAAATGAATCCAGAGCCTTAAAATTCCTTTCCATTTTCAATACAACACTGATAGAGATCTGATTATTAACCGACGTTGGCCCAGTAGTAACATAATTAGCACAATACGCCTCGGTGAGGTTTAACAAAGCGCGAATGTAAAATGTCATGGACACCTGATAAAAATGGATTTAAAACCATACTAAGCTGTATTATTGACATGAACATCACAGTTAATTAAATTTTAAAAAATGATCCCTATTTTAAGGCCATCATCAGTATCGATACTGACACACTGTATATAATCAATACATCCCTCAATCACTACATCTACAGTATATCACACTGTATTGACCAGGTCTATTATACAAGCAGCCTGACTGCTTTACATAGCACATACATGGTTTATATCTCCCAGCAAGGAGCGCTTTCTCCGTTTCCACCCACTATTCATTTTTAAGCTCGCTGTCAACGCGCAGCTTGGCACACGCCGTTAACGATTCGATAAAGTGGCGCACATCAGACTCCGACTTGTAGGTGTAAAATACCACTGCAGCTGGCCCATCAATACATTACCAAGCGAGAGTGCCACTTTAACACGAGCTGAGTACATAATGCTGCACAGTATTGAGACACTGTCAGAGTTTGTTAGCGTGTGATCTTAGTACTAAGAGCAGCAGGCATATGCTGAACTGCTGAGGCCAATGCAGTGTCAGAAAACTTTTAATTGCAGACCGTGTTGGAACCAAGCTGCCACTCTGAGACGCTGTGTCCAAGTGGCTGGCACAGATAGATGTGACAGGCATCAAGCAAAGAAACAGCCTCAGAGTTTTCACTTTCTTTCTCTCACACAAAAAGTCTTGGCAATCTTACATCTACGAGGACTTTTCACTGACATAATGATGACTGTAGCTTATTAAATCTTCAATAATACCTAACAAAGGTGTGGGCGATACGGCACAAATATTCATATATATACATATATATATATATATATGCACAATATTTACCACGATTCATGTGATCGCAGACAAAGTACCTCAGTAGCGACAGATTGGTCAAAAAGTTTTTTATAAGTACAATAAGTACGGTATCAACCATGAGCTATCAATACATAATGATTAAGACAATACAGTTACGCCTACCTTACATTAGATGATTTAAGCCTGACATCCTCTGACGTAAAGATAAGTCACAGAATAGTCTTTTTCAAATACCATACCATTTCAAATACCATATGCAGTAAAGCAATTTCTATTCAAAATGCACTTCATCCAGTTAAACAGGTATAATTAATCTTTATAAAAAAAATAAAAAAAAACTTTTCAGGGTTCAGGGTGCACTGCAAATATCCTTGATATGCTCAGAAAAGCATACTGTCTATCACAAGAACACAATTTGGCATAATATGACAAAGTACTGTTGGACTGCCCATCCCTACACCTAACACTAAGCTTAAATTCTGTAACGTAAAGTAACTCTTCAGGTTATTTTTTCTTTATATATGATTAAACATATAAAATCAATAGACAGAAACAAGAGACTTTTTCTCTCTATCATTGTGGGGGTTCTTTATTGAGATTACTGTAACTAATTAATGCTACACCTACACCTCAACCTAAGTAACCTGCCACTTTTAACAAAAAAAAAAAAAAGCTGAGTAAACTCACACTACCTTTCTCTCTCTGACACATACCTGCACCTGCACACGAACACACACTTACTATTTTGTAATTAATACTGTACACTACAGCTAACCCCGATAACCTGATGTTAATCTTTTGAAGATGAGTTGTTGTTTTCTGAATTTGCAGCAATTTCTTTTGAACCACTTGGCAAAATGGCAGTTCTTTTAATCCTTGTGGACACACAAACGCACTCACACGTGCACACACACTTTGTTTCTCTGTCCTTGTCTGTGCTTCCACTGATACATACTGTACTGTGAACTTAGTAGTAGTACATTTCGACAGTTGTTTTTTTAAATAGTAGTACAGCTTAAAGAACGATGACTTTATCCCTTTATAATGAGTTACAATGAATTAAAACACTGAGCAAAGAAATTCTAGTAATAAGTTTCATAAAATTTCACTGAATATCATGTAGAGCTTTGATTTGTTCAGCTCTTGCTTACCCCACTCTTTGTTTTTAGCATGCAAACAATCAAGCGCACACGCGCGCACACACACCACAAAATATTTATGGAATATGTGACACAATATATTCCATGTTGTATATAAAGGCAGTGGCTGCAGTGTTACCTGTGCCATTCTAACTGCTGCACTGGCAACTTACATTTACATTTACGTTAAGGAGGTTAATAACCTTAATAATAAGAATGATAACCTTGTATTACCACAGTTGTGTATGTGAACATTACCTGCAGCATACCTGTAGTTGTGTGTTAGTGTTTACTGTCACTGCGTGCTGAAGGAAGCTCAAAACATACTGATGCATTGTTATGACTGAACATGTTGCAGTGGTGTGGCCTTGCATTCACCCTGCAGCTCTGGTGAGGTAGAGACTGGCAAGAGTGCAGAGCAGATGCCTGACACACTGCTGTCTATTCAGTTGCTCTTAAGAACAGATGCTCACCATCAACTGCCCCTGGCACTCCACACACCCACATGCACACACTCACAGACGTCCACACTCTCAAACATGCGACGCCAGCAGGAAGCCAGCACGAAGTCCACCGATTCACACTGAGCTTCAAAGAGAGAAGCTAGGGACACGCCGCATGAGGCCCAAAGCGTTAATGACGTTTATAACAGGACCTATTTATTTAAAAAGTCAATTAAGTACAACTGGCCTTTTCACCTCCATGCTCCGATCACACTGCTAATCTAACTGTTGGCCGTCTGCAGAGAAAAGCATGTTTGTGACAGGTTACAACTGCAGATTGATGGATTAACTCACAAACACAACTTTTATGCAGTACTGAATTAAAGAACAGGTACACAAAAATAAGTAAATATGTACAGTATCAAGCGTGAACTGTCAATGTATGATGAGTAAGATTATATTCTATATTCTACTCTATATATGCTAATCTTACATTGGAAGAATTTTTAAAGACTTTTAAAAAACTTCAAAGATTAAAGTGTGACACCATCTTACATGTCAAGACAAGTCACAGAGTCCAATTTCCTATCAGGACTATTTGTTTCGCATAATGGCAGGAAGGCCACATGCAGTCTGTGCACTAGTACGATCAGTAATCAAAGGTTTCTAATGTTTGTCCCAAATAAACGGTAACCGCCTGTGACCCGCATTTATTTCTGACGTGCTGTTGGTTCTTGATGTATTTTCTTTTTTGTTTTTTGCACTTTGCTGATTCCTGCCATTTTTAACAGATGGGTCAGAATGGCCCAGGTGGTGGTCACTTCATCAAAACCTCTATCCTGCTTCTCTCAGTCCTCTTCAAACCCTTCCAAAGAAGGCAAAATGTCTTGTAGTGCAATATAGGGGTATATCTAGTAGCCATCAATCTCTCACCAAGAGGTACACTACCCAAAAGTAACATCTAAGAGCCTTTTTATAGACAGCAGGGGAAGTACTTGTATGCCCTCTTGTGGCAAGACCCAGTGGCTAATCATACCACTCCTATAATCATTTACATATCTACCTGAGAAAGAACTGCATGCCAAGTTTTGCAGTAATCCAATATTTATATCTGGGTGCTTTATTTTTAGTATATTAATTAATATTATGTAATAAATAATTATGTACAGTATTTTGTAAAACATAACATATATAATAATATATAGGCAGCTAAACTGTTTTTGCTTATAATAATAGTAATAATGATAATAATAATAATGATAATAATAATAATGATAATAATAATAATGATAATAATAATAATAATTATTATTATTATTATTATTAAGTTGCAACTAAGTTGCCTTAGTTTAGTTAAAACAATAATAATAATAATAATAATAATAATAATAATTATTATTATTATTATTATTATTATTATTATTTTAACTAAACTAAGGCAACTTTTAGAAACGATGGTGATGATTCTGTATCCCTTCTTCTGTTAAACTTAAACCTAATCAATAGTCACTACATAAAGTCAACTGATGGATTGGCACCCCATCTAGGGTTGTCCCTGCCCTTGCGCCCAGAGCTGCCTCCTGGCCCACGACCCTGTGTGGTTTAAGTGGAAGATAATGTATGGATGGATGGATGACAGCTCGTAAGAATAGCAAAGAAAATCAGACCTGGATTATTAATATAAATAATAATAGAACGAAAACAGGCTATATTCATTCTTTAACAAAAAAAATACAAAGGTTTTAACTTGGTTCAGAACGAAGTTATTTCAAAACAGTAGTTCAGAAATCAATACTTCGAACAGAGCTTTCATGTGTCTTGTACAGTTCTGCAATAATACCAAAGAAACCAAATCTTAAGTGTTTTTTCCTGAGCTGTACATCTATGTTTATGCACATAATGATGCTGATAAAAAGCAAATACATGCAAGTGGTTGTGAGTAGGCAACAAAACACAATTTGAACATTTCCAATGTGACCAAAATTGTTATTTTGAGCAATAAGGCCTATGTGTACATAGACCTGCAAATACAGCAGGACAGAACTGAACACACCACCGATTCTTCCATATACACAATACATTCAGTCCTGAACCTACAAACAAGCCACTACATCTACATATCTATCTGATTTGCTGAACATATTTGCCATTTCAAAGAAAATCGCAAAAGCAAAACGGAAGCGGTGGGAAAACAGGACAAAGGATGGGTCAGGAAGGAAGACCACAGCAGCAAGAGAAATCAGGTTTCTGGTTGTCAGATGGCAGGTAGATGATAAGAATGGCATCTTTCATGGCCTGGTCAGAAAGCTGCCCTCTGAGCAAATCTTCATTGTGTGGGAGAAACCCATGTGAGTGTTGGAAGAAGAAAGGAGCTGAAGAGTGTGAAGGGGGGCAGGATGCTACAGAAACAGACAAAGCTGACTAGCTGAGAACGCCACGGGTCAGAGGAAATCAGCCGTGATCTACAAGTGCTTGAGAAACACCTCTCATTACGGGATGGATCGTGTGACGCAGCCTCCTTCTCTGGCTGCTTCAGGATCTTCCTGGCCTCAATGTGGGTAGTATGTCCAGCAACAAGCCGTCTTTATGCCCGTGTGGGTAATTATGGGGTGCGGGTCAGGATCTGTTACTGCTGGAACCGAGCAGAGTCCAGGTGCCCAGCCCTGGAGCACTCAGCCATGGTGGGAGTTAAAACCAGAGAAGCAGTCAGGCCTATCCTCCTCACATCTCTGCCTGAGGCATGGCCAGCACAGAGAGCAAACACACTACAGACCAGGCTTTGTCTCGACTCCGATCTCACACAAACACACGCTGCACCTGGCTGCCAGGCAGCATCACAGAGGTAGATTAAAAAAAGCCACCAGGAGTGATTAAAATCAGTAAGCGCATGTTCGCAGTGAGAGGTTCACACACGTGCAGATACTACGGAGCAGATGAACACTCCCTTTACCCTGACAGAGTGTATCACACATTGTCAGCTATCAGCTGCGTCTTACAGGGGCCGATAGCAAAATCATAACACGCCTGCATCTCTACATGAGCTTTCGCGATTTGTCAACAGTCTCCGACGACCCACCGCATTCACAACAAATTCGCCGGGAAGGAAAAGTGCTTGCGCCAAACAAATGACAGGGTGTTTCTTCCAGTGAGTCATAACAAAATAAAATCAAAAGATGCCTTTGATTCTGGACAGTTTATCATGAACTCTGCTAGATTAAGCGCCTTCTATCTTGGCATGCACAAAGCACTGTATAGTCTACCATGGCTCCGAGTGCTGCCCAGGCACCAGATATGAGTATTGATAATTCTGGATGGATTGATTTTGGGAAACGGAGACTCTGGGTCAGTGCTCTCTTTCTTCAAATATGCTGCGTAGGACATATAATATTGGCCATAAATCTGGCCATATTTCACTCGGATAAAACCAGGTCCCATGGGAAAGCTATATATCATCTACAAATGGAACAACAGGAACAAACTAAATAAAAAGACTCTCAAATCAAAGGAGTTCACATGACTTGAGTCTAGAAGAAATACCTCAGCTACACGAATCATAAAAAAGATATATAATACAAACTCGTGTAGAGATCCTTTTAATTCAATGCCAGACAAATAGATGAAATTAAGGGTAAAACATTATTAAAGCTGACATCACAATAACTGTATGACTCATTACAAACTTAAGACAAATTTAACTGTTATGGTCTTGACAATGCTACTTTTAAAAAGACAGTCGGAATCTTAAAAGTACATTTTTAAGATCTAATAAACTGTTATAGGAAATACAGCTTTGCTTTCTAACTCCAGATCTTGCAGTCATGAATAAAATACAAATGGAAGAGATGATTATGATGCTGCCTGATGCCAGTTATGAAGTACAGTACTGACCTCTTATTATTTTGTCTTACTTAATAACCATGTTAATTGTTTATATCTGTACTTGCCGTGCATTATTATTGTTTTATTGCACTTTAGTTCTACAGCTGATAACACAAGCTGATCACTGCTGCGCAGAAGTTAAAGAACAGTAGAAGTCAATCATTCACTTGAAAGCTCGCTACCTTACCGGTTTGAGCTCGTTAGCTCACATTTGGACTGGAGACTGTTCGAATTCAGTTGATGTTTTTAAAGACTTTTACTCTAAACTTATGTTGCACATGTTTGTGAGTATAAGTTTCCTCTACTAATTTGTAACAAACTGTGAATGGCTTCGTGCCTGTCCTATTGTAAGTACTACAATTCACTGCCTGTACATTCTCCCTCTAACCTATAACCATATAAATTGCTCCTGACTCGTTCTCTGTTTAATCACACAGATCTTCCGTGTTGTTTGTCATACTATCTATCGAAGCATTTTTTGGCAGGTCCATCAGGCCATCCTCTTAAGTGTTATGGCTTTACACTACACAGGATCATTACAATATATGTATGCGTATGTATTGTTTGTACTCACTATATTTACCCTGTATATTCACATTTCAGTAGCATAAAATGACTGACTATCCAGTTAACATCCATCTCGGTCAGTGTCCTGGTGTACAGAACGCAATACCATCAAATGTTGGTAAAAGTGCAGACCTGTATATGACATCATGGGCTGACCCAATTAAAGCCATTAACGTCAGTCACAACAGCAGACATCACAGTAATAGTGGCGACTCGTCACAAGCGTATTAAGCTAAATTGAATTTAGGTATGGTTGTGAAAGCAGATCGTTTAATCCAGTAACTTGACTTGTTTGTCCAGCACGTCCCACAGATACTTGATCGAATATATAACAACGTTTAGACAGATGATGTCACAGTAACTTCTACATGAATTCCGGGACTCTAGGCTTCTCAGCAGTGTCATCAGTGTCAAAATTCCTTACATAACCTTCCGGTGGTTTTAACGTTATGGCTGATCAATGTATATCATATATTCATGCACATGTACACATTTTTTCTCCATAAGAACTATTTTTATTATATTAATAAGCACTATTTTGTTTCAGACCAGATTATTCTGGTCTTACATACTCACTTAATCAGAGCTCTACAATCTAGTGAAGCATAATAATAAGAATAAGGGTCCCATAGGCCCAGCAATGACCATCTTGAGGATGGCCTGGATTTGAATTTGCGACCTTCTGATTAGTGGACTGTTTATCTCAGTGGTTATATGTGCCCTCACCAATAAACATTCCTCATACGTGTCACATACCTGACCAAATCAAACTGGGTCTGATCCGAGATGTGAAAGTATGTGGCATGCAGTGTGAGAAGTGCACCACAGGCACCTGGTCGAGTGTTAGATGAGCAGTGTCAAAGCCCAACGGAGGATGTGTGTCTGTAATCTGTGGGACACACCAAGCTGCGTGGCCTTTTGAAGGCACAAAGACAAAGCGATGAGCGGCGATAAGAGGAGGCGCCAGGCTGCTCCGAGCCCTGAGCGCTGAGCAATCACACACAGACTGATAAGCATCAGGCCATAAAAGCCTGCTGCGACTTCTGCAGCTCTCCTCCAGACGACAGCGAGAGAAGAGAAAAGAAGAGAAGGGAAGAGAGGGAGGAACGAAAGGAAGGAAGGGAGGAAGGAAGGGAAGAAGGAGGTTCAAACAGGACAATAAAGATGGATGCTCTGTTTTGAAGGCCAAGGGGTCGGGAGTAGACTGTAAGACAACGGTTTGATGTTTTGTTTTGTTTTTTCTCATAGGAAGCAATTGGCCTGGAGAAGTGAACAGCATGTTTAACATGGAAATGTCAGCGTAGCTTCAAGATGAATATTGCTGACAACCAGCCAGATTCATGTGTGCATTAACAAATGGCAATTTTGACAATTACATAAATGGCGTGATGCAAAAAATCTGTGGAACATCTAATGCTCGGCACGCATATACGGTCCCAGCTCACTTTATTAGGTACACCCCCATGTTTCTACATTCATTTTCCATGTTGTCAGTTCCATTTAGCACATAGAGATACTGTGTGGTTCTAGAATTACAGACTGAAGTCAGTCAGTCAATCACAAAAAGTCATTAAAAAAAATCGTTAAAATCATAAAAATATTTTAAACGGTAATTAAACAATAGGATTCTTTAATATCAAAACTCTTATGTAATAACCCATCACCTAGGTGAATGGAAGCAAAACAAAACAGAACTTTTACTGAAATCGCCATTAAAGCCACAGTGGAGTCAGTTATTAGGTCATTATTTTCTGATCCAGAGTCAGTTTAGAAACTTACAGCTTTTTGTCACTAAGAACCAGCATAAGAATGGTAAACTGGAGGATGGAAAACAGCATCTGGAAAAATCAATGGTAGCTAAGCAGTTTGTATCCACAAACACCCAGAACAAATCCTCACACTTCAGAGCGTCTGCATAATTGAATCTTTCAAGATTTATGCATCATTTATGAGTGAATGGGTATAGGTCATATAAACTCGCATGGTAGCCGGCTATAAAAATATTAATAAAAACAACACAAAAAAAACCCAACACTAATTTGCGCATCATAGCAGTCATTCATTTCGATATCTGTCTTGTACAGTTTATACTAAGAGTGTCTGGATTATGCCAAGAACTGTAAACATAGAAAAGTGTGTAAATGCACCCTGGATGCCTTTATATATGATATAAATGATTGTTCAGATCACTACAGTAGGTAGCTTGAGAAGCATTTGTAAATACGTAGCCTCTCCAAGAACAATTTGACTAACAAAATGCAGCCCGTTACGACATAACACACGTCATCCATCACATCCATTGCTTCATAGCCATACAGTCATATAAATCAAATAAATCCATTTTTATATGATCGGGTAAATTATACATTTTCATTGGACGTCACTGGATTTCATTCACTCTTTCTTTTTTTTTTAAGTCTCATTCCCTATGTCAATGGAAACGCCTGTGACAGGCACACAAGAATCACTAAACTGGTTGATAGGTTGCATATTAAGAACGGTGAGCCCATCCATGGCACGCCATCATGCTACAAACAATTACCTCTCCTAAACTACAAAGAACCACGAATGGCTCTTTTCTCTAACTGCTTTCTGTTTTGACTGTTTTTAGCGTTATCATTTATGCCAGATGGATCATAGCTTTGAAATTATAAAGAAGCATAAAAATGTAACACATTCCTTTCATACGTTACTATGTCTGGTATTCCGTCAGCCTAAGCAAAAAGAAAGCAGCTCTGTCTCTTACCTGAGCCCCCATCGATGATCGTGCCTTGGCCTATACGCTCAGGCACTAAGCAAGACGAGCCGGGCATGCTCACTGGCTCTGAGCGCACTGGCTGGATCCTAAAACACACAGGGCAGATAGATACAAATCTGTTTATATCATGGGTGTAACTATGCACCATTTAATATTCATCTTATCAATGTCTATAAGTTTTAAAGACTGAGGTCTTAAGGACTATACTAAGAACCAAAATCTTGCACGTATTTATTTTACATATAGTCTTACATATATCTATTTCACATCTGAATGCCTGAAAACCAGTACGAGCAAACCTTTGCAACACCTTCAGATAGAAAAGGGAACTGCAGTGTCGAAAAAATACATAGAAAAGTTTATTATAGTATTATTGTACAGCACAATACAGTATGGGATGCTTTCACATTGTGATTTGAATGAATATATTTTTTGAATGAATATTATGGTTTAAAAGTTACAGTTTTTAAATTACTACGTAACTATGATGGGGCAACAGAGTGGAGCATGTGGTCAGAACAGTCAACTCCCAGCTCCGATAACGCCGGTGTGATCCGGCTCTCAGACTCTGTATGGAGTTTGCATGTCCCCCCAGTGCCCACATCGGCTAACTCCGGCCACCTTAGCTGGCATCTCTGGTGCTTGGTGGCAGCGAGCAGATGGCTTTTGTTGTGTTACTGACAGCGTACAGTGCATACCTACTGTTTTGTGGACATACCGTGTTATTATTTTAAAGAATATCTGGCAATCACCGCCTCCCACCACTCAGAGATCTACACCCTCCCCTACCTAGTCCGCACTCCCCATGGATATTTTATTGCAAGACAGAATATAAGTTATATACGTTTTAGAGCTCTTGCTTTATGGTCCAACACTGACATCTTGGCGGTGATGGGATTTGAGCCCTTAATTATTTGATTAAATGTCGAGTACCTTAGTCAGTCAGCAACCACTGCCCTACATTAAGTATGTGCACACTGATATGTATGTGTTTATGCACCTTAGGCTGTGCAGTTCTAGATCATCAGTGTCAAAGTCAAGCAAGGGCTGCTGGGTATCACTGGGCCCCTGGGACTGCAGCACAGATGAACTGGATGAGATGACTGTAGTTTGGCCTGACGGGTGGATGGTCTTAAACTGGAACTGAGGTCCCATCCACAACCTCCTGTGGGGGCCAGTGTGGGTCACTATCTCCACCTGAAAACATGTAATCACATCAGCAGAGACTTAAAAAACCCTTCGCTTAATACAGAGATAAAAAAAAATACAAGAAGTATTGTAGAGGTTCAGAATCAAAAACTTTGTCAACACTCCAAATTACAAGAGACATTCAATTTGTGAAGGTGTATCTACGGTTATCAGAAGACGAGTACACTGTGGTCATTAAGTCAATACTCAGGCAGTACACAATGCATTTACACAATGCTCACTTGTTATTAAAGGACCTAAACGTGTGCCAGGAAAATATTCCCCACAATACACCACCCACAGAGGTCTGAACTGCTGCTACGTAGCATGTTGTTGTTTACCCCATATTGGAACCCTACCTTACATCTGCAGCAACCTCAATGCCACTTTAAAAGTCACTTAAATCACTTTTCTCCCCCATTCTGATGCCCGGATTGAATTTCAGCAGGTCGCCTTGACCATGTCTACATACCTAAATACATTGAGTTGCTTATTGGTTGATTAGATATTTGTTTCAATGTGCAGTTGAAGAGATGTATCCAATAACGTGGCCAGTAAGTGTACATCTCAAATTCATGTTAATGGACTACTGCACTACTGCAATGAAAATATTAAACGTCTTACAAAGGAAATATCTATAGGTTAGTATGAGAGGAAATCAAATGCAACTAGGAAACACTGATATCTGACATGTAACTGAAGCAAATACTGTTGATTCCTGGGAATAGTAGCCCACAGTAGAAAACTGAAATAATTCATAATTACACCAATACTGTTCAAAAATAAGGAAGCAAGCCACACAGGAAACATTAGTTTTATCTCAGTGGTCACTGTGAAATCAAGATTGCACCTGCTGAACTGTGCTGTCATTGCCAGAGGAAATGATACTAGGCTGGTGCATCCCTGATAACATCAAGTGAAATGATGCTGCGCTAGAAAATTCACATTTAATTATATAGTTTTGTGATTACATATTATGCCTATATTACGCATTATAACTCATGTGCACTCAAATCTCTGATTGCTCAATAGACTGCAAATCCACAATCCAAATGTGTATGCAGCTACATAGAAATAAAGGTCCCTGGTCAGGATGAAGCCAAATGGAACCAAACGAGCTCTTATCTAGTAGTTGGTTAAAAGGGGAGAGTTACAACCACATCGGTATGACAGCTTCCTAGTCCCACAGTCATCCAACTATCTTTTCAGAAAGTAGGCCAAGAGCTTTGCTTTTCTCTCCTCCTCCAGTCACATCTGTGAAAATGAGCCCAGGGAGGTGGACAAATGCAGTGTGAGGCTTTTTTTTCTGCAGTTAACACCATCAGTGTCACCCAGCCCTGAGACAAACAGATGTACTTTTGCAATGTGCAGGGGCTATGGCCAGATGTTCTCCTGACTGTCCTGCCACATTCAGCGGTGACATATTGAGCATGCTGCACACTGACAGCACTTATTACACACAGCCACAGCTTGCACAGAGGACTGTACGTCCCAAGCAAGCTGTCTAATCACAATCCTGTTCCTGATCCAGAAAAAAATAAGCCCCATTTAAGACACAGCTCAAATTGCTAATGGTGTCACAACATAATGAAGATAAATGCGTGTACATTTTTAGCTATACACAGACCATTAGTATTTAAAAGTGACAACAGGAGGTGACATGAAATTATGTAAATCTATATTATTATGACAAATCATTTAGTCATAAAATGTTTATTAGGTAGGACCCATAAGACCACTCAATTAAAGCACAGCTGAATAACGTAAAACTGCTCATCAAGTACACATGTGCAAAATGCATGTCAGTGATATACAGGCTGTGGTGTTTAAAATCCATCTAATCAACAACCATTTAGTCTAAAGACGGAGGTCTTAAAAATTATAATAGCAAATATAAATATGTTTTTTTAACTCTGGATGGTGCGACTGAAAAAAAACTGCTTTCTTGTTACCTTAACAGCCTATCAACACTGTGGAACTACGAGCAGAGGTTGGAGTTTGAAAGTGGCAGTCTGTCACTGTGTGTGTGTGTGTGTGTGTGTGTGTGTGTTTCAACAAGCTGCAAATGGCATACGTAAGTGTATCTGCTTGTCCTATTGTAAGTAGAACACCCCCCCCCCCACTCTACCTGTATATTCTTTAACTGTCACAGCTTTCCCCTACACATGGTCATAACACTATATTACTATACCTTCTATCATTTTTGCGCAGTCCTATGAATTAAAAGTGTATTGGCATTCGTGTTCCAGTGGTAACTCGGGTGCATTTACATTTGCATTAGATATGACATATTACAACAAGATCACTCTATACAAATCAAAGTACAAATTAATACATAAGAAAACCATAAAATAATAATAATAATAATAATAATAAATAAATAAATATACAGCTTTTCTTGGGCTTTTTCTTGCTTTATGCTGACTAAAAGGCTTGAACTGACCTGAGAAAGCCACTCTTCATCCTCCTGGCCACTGTGGTCTGAGGCCAGGCTGTCATATGAGCCTTGCCTAGTGATCGGTCCAGGGCTTCCTGGAGGAACCACTGTGATGAAACAGAAAACAGGATGAGGCTCCTCATTTGAGTAAACATATTGTGTAATGGGGACAGTGAGAAAGCACTGGGTTCGTTTGGGCTACGAGGTGGTGAGTGTGTGCGTGTAATACAGACAGATGGAGAACTAGCAGGCTTGAGTAAGCAGGCGCTAAGAATGAAGACTAATGTGTAGAGTCGACCGTTTCTCTTCCCACCTCCGGGCAAACACATGGCTTTGTTGCAAATGTATTTAATAAAAGAGCGGATAATAAAGCTGTCAAGATCTCATATGGGAACCTCAAAGAGCTTCTGCTGTTTCCTCTCCATCTTTTTTTCTCTTTTCCCCGCTCACCCTCTCAGGCACAAAAGTACACACAGCAGGTGTTCAAACACACTCCAAGAGGTGGTTCTGCCAAGTTCACTCAGTAACATACACTGACTTTTCCACGCAAACCGGATTCTGAACTCTTTTTGCTACTCAATCACAGAACCAGCACCCACTGGCAGTTCTGGAACAAAGCGAGATTTTAGCCACACCAGCATGCTTCATTACACGCACATGCACACATCAGGCTTAGCAGCATGACAACTCGTGTTGTACTCTAATAGCAGAGAACAGGTACTGTTACTCCTTAAACACAGTCAAGGCTTCCTCTGTATCCTCCCATGTGGTTCTAAAGCCTGGCGGCAATAAGTGTTGCTTAATCAATAATTGAAACTTAAGAGCAGAAGCTGGCTCTGTAGATCAAGTTTCACCGGGTTCAATATAGCCAGGCTGTAGAGGCAGCAACTCATCCAAAATATTGAAGGCTTGAAAGTGGAGGAGGTTGTACAGGTTGGATAGGAAACGGCAACAAACCACATGTATTTGCTGCATCACTCTGACTACAGAATTTGCACATTTCTGCTGGGCCACGGTAACACTGACTCAATAAATGTAAGCCAAAAAGCAAAACCACCCAGCTAAATTAGGGTCTGTCTACACGCACTATTACAGTATACAAAACAATGAATAACACTAACTTTTTTTATTAATTTAAACACAACATGGGGTAGTTGGTGGTGGATCATCGATCACTGCACATTTATCATCAGAGACAGGTGCACAGTGCTATGGGTAACACAAGAAATTCAGGACAGTGGTAAAAGTGGAGCACAGTGGTAGCTGCACTCCAAAGAAGTGGGAAACATTAGGCTCCATCACCGCAAGAACAGCAGCACAAGGTGTATTCCAGGAACAGGAGCCCAATCAAAGTGCCAAAACAGGTGCAGCAGCTTAGCAGTAGAGCCGGCGGCAACAGTTTCACAGATAAGGAACAAAAAACTTGTAAGGTTCCTCAAGGGACAGGAAAAAAACGTATGGGTTACAGAGGCAGCAGCAGTAGCATGCTGTTATTGGAACACAGAGGGCAGATGAGAAAGGAGGACTGATAAATCAAAAACAGCAGCACATACATACATGTTTGAAAGTATGTAAACCTTTAAATATTCTGTATTTCTGTATAAATATGACCTACAACATCAGATTTTCAATTGCAAAGCACCACAGACAGAAATGAACCTGATTAATTAAATAAGACAAACGTATTATACTTAGCAATATAATTCAGAATATGAAAAATTATATATATATCTATATCTATCTATCTATAGA
>JAUZST010050173.1:0-24974 GCA_034779995.1 Parotocinclus haroldoi | reverse complement strand
GTGTGTGTGTGTGTGTGTGTGTGTGTGTGTGTGTGTGTGTGTGTGTGTGTGTGTGTGTGTGTGTGTGTGTATGTATATCTATATCATAGTGTAACCCACTCTAACATGCTTAAAACACTTAGGAATATGAGTAGGAATAAAGTGTTGAATAGCTCATGTAAATGATTAAATAATGTACCGAAAGTGAAAAACAAACGCAATTAATGATTGTCACGACCAGGCCTTTTCCTGAATACATTTTCCAGCTCACATCACCTTCCTATGTCATGCACTGCTGAGTTCCTCATTTAGCTCGGAGGAGAGCAAGAGAGTATTCGTCCCCTGTATGGCTTGCATGGAGAAAAGTTTGATTTAGAAAAATTCAGAAGCCGGTTCCTGCTCAGTATGTAACTGTATTGCGACGCAGGGAGTCGGCTGGTGGGAGTGATGAGCACTGGGAAATGTACTGAGGAAAAGCCGTCGTTGCGTAATAATCGCTTTTTTTGTTTTTCACCTTGTAAACATCGTTCAATAAAATCGACGGCGTATTGAATAATTCTAGTATAAAATCAGCCCAACCTTAATGGCTTTGGCCAACTGTAGTTAATGTAAGCATTTTAACTGTCTTTATGGTACTCCATGGTACTCCAGTACTCCCAGGCACTCTGCAGTGTGTGATGTAGGGGGCCATGTGGCCATGGTCGTGCTTCTTATAGGCTGTAATGTGATGCATATGCTATGTATTCAACTCTATTTACAATGAATTCGTCTTTGGATGACATGGATTTGTAAGAAAGTATCCCCATTTGAAATCTAGGAGTACCCATGTTATGAAATTCCCATCTTAAATCAGAGCGCCGTAAAACAGGGACTTGCTTGCACTTTATCAAGGGATGAGTAATACAATTCTTGTGTCCACACGGTAAGTTTCTGAGTGGCTCCAGTGAATGACATGTACAGCGCGCATTAAAATGTAAACTACTACTTTTTACCTGTAGCTCCCTAAACCTGCTCTTATAATCAGCAGGTGGTATCTGGCTTTGTGCATCCTTTTTTTCCCCCTCACTCCTCCTCCTCACGTCTGCAGTCCAATTAAATAATGCAGTGACTCTTTAGGAGCCTCGATGTGTAGAACGCTGCTGAATGGGGTGAAACATTTGCCTGTAATTTTCCTCTGGGTACCAGGGAGAAAAAGAGATTAGCAGCTGTAAAAAAAAAAAATACAAAAATAAAAAAGGAAAAATCTCCAGGAGCCTGTATAAATGTAGCGCCGCCATGTAGAGTGTAAGACTTGATGTAAAAGCTGTGGTTTAGTAACACGCACGGCTCGAATTTTCTCCTTAAACACCAGCCATAGATCAGCAGTGCATTTTGTTTCTGTTAAACATTGCTGTGACAACAGACTGTTTAATGGACCACTGGCTTATCATAACACAGCTGTTATACCACATGCATGCTCCTAATAACCATCTTTTATGCAAATCTGCTGTTTAAATCTTGCATCTGTTCACGAAAATAGATTTAACTGACACCAAGCCTGTCAGAAAGGTGTGCTAATATTTCGTAACACCAAAAGGATGACTAGAGGGGAGTCTCTTTACTGCCGTGCGTGAGCTCTGTGTTTAAGCTCGTCCCCTTGTTCTTCATTCTCAGGTCACAAAGGACCTGAAGCAGTATGATAACAAGATCATCGAGTGCACGTTCAAAAATAACACCTGGGTCTTCATGAGGCAGAGGGTAGACAAGAGCTTCCCCAACTCGTACGATACGGCGCTCGGTAAGTGGCAGCTGATTGGCTGAACCGTGCCGTGTCTAATCGTGAATATCAAAGCTTCAAATCTAGCGTTTAATGTAAATGTCGCCAATTGATGAAAACAATTGTTTTTTTTTTTTATTTCTGTTGTTACCAAATCATTTTTAGATTGTCTTTATATATATTTTTTTAATGTTACAAGCTAGATGACTAAACACAGGCTATGGGCAGTTATGCCACCAAATGTAGGACTTAAATTTGTACAGTTATTTAGAATTTAGCAATTGTAACAGTATAAATACTGTTCGAGTGATGATTTGGCAGTAGACCAAACACTCTGCGGCGTATGAGGGGAATGCAGTCCGTCGAAATGTAATGCTCACAAAAATGAGGGGAGATTTCAACATGAATAGGAAGAGAATCAGATAAGAACTGCCGGACAGCCTGATCCTGTCCGTGCCCCATCACTGTCGGTGTGTTTTGACACTCTTGGGTGACCGTACACCCTACTGAACAGTCAACGTGGGGGCACTCTGGTCCATGTGAACATGCTTTTGTTCACCCCCATAAATATGTCACTCGTTACTCAATCACCATAATTGAGTTTGCATCTCATTTCCTTAATCGAACTACTTCCTTTCACGTTTCATTTGCTTTTCTGATCATCCTGTTTAATGAAAAAAACATCTGATGCTTCTTGTTTCAGTCGTTTCATATTCATTTTGAAATATCCCCCTCATTCTTGTGGACAGTCTCTGCAGCTGTATGGTTTAAAAATAAACCATAAATAACAGATTCTTGCATCGGGACCCATCGTGTTAGGTTGGATCGTTACACCCCTAGGGACTAACGTAAAAGTTTAGGTTGCTTCCAGAGAAACTGGATGGTGGCGGTAAAAGTAAGAAGTGGTCCAGAACGCCACCGCAGGTTTCTGCTACCTAATGTTTGTGCGCTGCGATAAATTGATCATTAAAGTTGCCTACATTTGTTTGTCGCAGTTAGAAAACAAACAAAGCCTAATTGATCAAGGGGTGCCAAGACTTGAGAAGGTTAAAGCAGACTTAAATACAGACAAAGCTTCCTTTTTAAACATTACCACCCAGAAACATTCAGCAAGATCTTCGAGTTAGTTTTCATTTGTTTGTCTTTTCACCACCTGTGGAATGAAATCTGCTGTATTTTTTTTTTTTTCTCGATCGAACAGCATCTGGTGTTCGTCTGTTGTAATTTCCGCTTGGCTGGTGACCGACTCATTAAATCTGCAGACATTAGCAGGCACATTAGGCATAATATCCTGAATCAAACGCATCCACTATAAATCTGCCGAGCCCGCCGTGTCATCGTGCGTACGATAATATCCTCTTCCTGTCTCCTCTTCTGCAGCCGTGTGCAACAGCATCCAGTATCCTGTCACGAAGGAAAACCTGCTGGAGTTCCTGGACCGCTGCGTCCAGTGCCAGACCCGTAAACACTCAGCCGACCCGGACGCCCAGCTCATGCCCCCTCCCCCTCCCAAAAGACCCAATCATGGCTTGCCATAACTTCCTGCGTATCAGGTTTGGGTTGTGCTAGTGTAGCAGAGGATTTTTTTTGTTGTTGTTGTTTTTTTTTTTTTTTTTTTAAATGATACACATGGACTCTTAAATCCCCATTGCTGACTCTTCGTACACCAAAAACTAGACTTTTGGTATTTGAAACATTTCGCAGCTTTATCTTTCTCGAACTCTTATTGAACTTACCAGATGCTTTCTCGACATTAAAACCATTGTTTGCGGATTTTGTCCTTGCGTTCAGAGTTTAGCAAGGTCCTAATTCTAAAATAAATGTACAAGGACGTTCGCGGTTTTCCTATTTTTTTGTGTCTGATCACTTTCATTGACCTTTGATTGTGCTTTGATGAATTGCCACAATGACGTTGAGATATCCGCAGCTACCGTCTAGACGGCTGTCCGGATTTGAATTGCGAGCCTGGTCTTTTCCGTGTGGTTTGTATTTATTGTTCACAATGATCAGCAGTGTTATAGCTTATAGTGCATCGTTTGAATCCACTCCAGCGAGAGATGTGTGCCACTGGATCCTGTGGCGCCGGTGTTAATAGGGGGCAAGAATGCCGTTCTGCAGATCTCTCACAGATTTGCTGGCCTCATTCTAAACGAATTGAATACGGCTGGTCTTAAGGTTTCCAAGTTCTGTACATAGCCGAGTTGACCTTTTCCACAGGATGTAGTTCTGATCATGAATTGCCTAATTACTAAATCCATGAAGAATGCTAATGCAGATAAAGGAGATTTTGAGCCAGATGGTCATCTGATTTTCGCTTTGCTCTTTAGAACTTGGCAGCAGCTCAGAAATGTCAGATCCAGAACAGAGCGCGGTAACATGATCCATCAGACGTCTCAGAACAACTGAACTGACTTGATTGTGCTCCGAATCTTTCACATAAGAATAAAGGAAAGATGTCAAGATTCCAACGTCATATGACTGCTCAAACGATTTTTCCAGTGCATTCAGAAAGTTTTACACCCTTTCAGTTTGTCACGTCAATTTGCATTCGGCGCTCTATAATGTGAAAATGAAAACAGAATATTAGACAAACTTGTACTTTTTTAAATATTTCACATGGACCCTTTGCTATGGCACTCGAAAATGAGCTCCCACTACTTTTGATCATCTTTGAGATGGACGGATTGTGGTAAATTCAGTTGATTGGACATGATTTGGAAAAAAACATACCCCTGTCTGACAGCTTCTAATGCATATCAGATCAAAACCATGTATGTAGAGCTCAGAAACAGGAACACGTGAAGGCACGAAAATGGAGAAGGACACACTGCTGCGCTGAAACTTCACAAGACCACAGTGGCCTTAATTAAGTGGCCTCAATTGGCTATAATTCTTAAATGGAAGACGTTTGGACTCTTTAACCACGACTCTCCCTAGGGCTCCGCCAAACTAAGTAATAAGCGTTGGTAAAAGTGGTGACCAAGAACCCAAGAACAATCTGGCAGAACTCCAAAGATCCTGCGTCCTAAGCTTGGACAGACGCAGAGCAGATCTGTTTTCAGGAATGGATCGATATCTTGTACAGCATAAACGATAAAGACCTGCTTATGTGATTAGAATTTCGAGAGAAATAATAGTGAAATGTTTCCTAGAAACCCAGGGAGAGAGACGACCTCCATCCTGCAGCATGGTGCAGATTAATGTTATTACTGCTGCATCGTGTGCGTGTCATACCTCATATCTTTAATTCATCTTTTCCATTCCTTACCCCTCATCAGTAAAACACAAACAAGCCGACTGAGTTTCCAGGCTTCAAAAAAGTAATGGAAGAAATGTAGAAGCAGGTACGTGGTGTACAGGCATCATGACCTACAATCAGCAGGAGATGTTTGCTCTTGTTTTATCGCTGGATCTTAAACCTTTCATTGAGTCCTGAGGCAAAATCAATACCTCTCTGTCTGTTTTTTAAACGACTGCGTTTTTATTTTTTGGGTTATTATTGTTTTGAGGTTTGTTTGTTTTTTGGAGCGCTATTAAAGCCAGGCATCTAAAAGCTGTGTCAGCTGGATAGTACATAGTACACAGAGCTATTATTGTGATGAAGGAGAAAACTGGGGATGTAAGCTTACGTTGTGATGTCATGTTGTGTCTTCCAGGCAGCAGCTAATCAGAACTTGATCTCAAACTGAGCAGCTTTTATATAGAACCTCTCCATTTGTGGTTTCTTTTCTTCTTTTCCTTTTATTCCATGAAGACGTTTTGTTCTCCATGCAAGCACCTTTTGTGCAATAGCTTTAATTAAACTCCTTTCTTCCTCTCCATCTTTCTCTTTTTGTTCTCCAAGTGGACACCCTTCTTTCTTCTTTTTCGCATTATTTATACAGACAGCATCACTTCCTCTTCTCAGCTTGGCTTCCTGAATTCAGCAATACAGTGAGGGACATTATTCATTCCTTTTTTATTCCTTTCTTTCTATCTTTGCTCTTTCTATATTGTTTTATCTTTCTCACAGGCACCGTTTCTAAAGAGAAACAATTTTTTCTTTTTCTTACTTCAATTCTTTCTTCTCTTTTATTATTTTTTGCAGTTTTTTTGACACAGAAAGCGTTACACTTTCTTCTCAAAAGCTGTGCCCTATCAAAGAAAAAGTGTTTTTTCTTTTTTTTGCTTCTATACTTAAGCTTTTCTTCTCTTGATTCATTTCTTTTCCGGACCTCTCGTTTTTAGCAAAGACCATCTCTCTTTAAAACTTACCCCAACGCGCAAGACCGCTATTTTATTCATTTCTTTACATACAGTCCTTTTTTATTCTTTCCCTTTTCACTGGCATTCGTTTCATTCTCACATCTTTTTCCCTTTTATTTTGATTCTTCTTGGTTTTTCAGAGACTATTGTTTCTTTTCTCTTTCTTTCTTTTTTTCATTAGTTGTTTCTTTTTCCTCTCTCTGTCTCTCTCTTTCGTTCTGTCGTTCTTACTCTTTCTTTCTGTCTTTCTTCTTATTGTTACACATAAGCAGAGTGTAAAAGCACACACGCATGCGTTCATACACACATTTATAAATGCCAGGAAAATCTCCTACTGAGTGGGCCGGAAGAGCAGACAGATGGACAACAGACTTGTTTTTTGTGTGCTTGCATGTGTGTGTGTCTTTCTGTTCGTGTGCAAACCTCTTTACCTTTGCTGGTACACCGATCTTTTTTGTAAATGTTGAATTACGGAATTATCTGAGAATTACAATAATGCCGTAACTGTGCTTATTTAAGTGAATGTCATATTCATTAATATCGATTATCATGTACCGTGTACCCGGTGCCTCACAGCGATGTGTTACCTGGTTCAATCCCAGGGTGGGCCACCTGGGTCCTTTCTGTATGGAGTCTGCATGTTCTCCCCTCGTAGGTTTACTCTGGGTACTTTGGTTTCCTCCCACAGTCCAAAGACATGCTTTCACAGTACACCATTACAGCATTAAACCATTTGGGTCCAATATCTGTAACCAATTCAATTCAAATGTATTTCTATAGCGCGTTTTACAACGGAGCGTTGTCTAAAAGCAGCTTTACGATCTTCTATTATCTTAAAAGACCAAACCCAAACTCAGAAAGCCTAGGGTGACAGTGGCAAGGAAAAACTCCCTGAAAGTGGAAGAAAGAAACCTTGCGAGGACCAAGACTCAAAATGAGACCCGTCCTCCATGGGTGGCCTAGATGTTAATTAAATAAATACTGAAAGGTATATTAAAGTAATAGTTAAATTAAGTAAATAATATAATTTAAATCAAGAGTAATATTTAAGTTAGTAACAAAATAGATTTTAAAATCAGCCTTCAGTGGGAGGTCCTTGGAAGCAGATCTGAAAGAAGAGCTGAGCGGAAAGAAAGTTAGAGTAATTACTGAGTATGTTACCTGCAGCGCTTAGATTTTTTTTTTTGGACTGTGTTTGCTAGCTATTGTACCACGTTCCATCTATAACCATTCGGTCCCCATTTTAAAATTTTAATACAGATGTACAGGGCTGCCAGGGACTCACAGAGGGTGAAGCCATTACTAGAAGCATCTTTGCAATTATGTGAGGTTTATTTAGTTACTATTTGTTCGGAAAGCATGCAGTAAGCCATTTAACATGGCACTTAACACTGTATTGTGCCAAGTCTCACAATAAACTGCTTAGCGTAATTACACCACCCTAGTCTGTTTTTATAAAATATTTCAAGAGTCCTCTACAATCGGCTAGCCTTTCCTCTTTAGTATGATCTCTGACAGGCTTAGATTAGCACTTGCCTCCTCTCATTGCTGTCATTTCAACTTCTCTTCAGCGCCGTTCATTAGCGCATTCAGGCACCATCAAGCCCCTGAGCGAAATCATCTGCATGCTAAAGTGATTAGGGCTTGATTACAGCCTGTGCTGCCTCTACAGAGCGAATGGAGATAATAAAGAGACGGGAACGATGAGGAGACGGTGCCATAGCTTGGCCTTTCAGGACTGATTAGCACCTAAGGAGGGAAGAGTGAGACTTTGCTCATATTGAGAGGCGATGAGACGACAAAGGTCATCTTTCAGAGCTAGAGGCTCTCTAAAGAGTTTAACACAGACCAATTTCTTTGATTGGTTCAGATGCAAGTCACTCTGATTTCTTACTGGAGATACAATTACTGACAAAATATAAAATAATAATAACCAATAGAGAGGTGAAACTGAATTAAACTTTGTTTGTGATTGTAATAATGATATATGTAAGTGATTACATTATGGAAATAGTTTGCCAAAGCTGGCATCCCAGTTGGAAATGTCTTCTGAGTGTGTTTTACAGGCATGTCTAGCAGTCACAGATCTCTCACCAAGAAGCTGCCTCTGAGGGCCTTTTTATAGGGCAGCGAAGATTACGCTCTTTTACGCCCTTTTGTGTATGCGCTATGTACACACATAACAGTTTGCTGATAGTCCCTTAATGAACTGAAAAGATGAAGGGACACGTCTTCAGAATCGAGTTGGTTAAGCTGATCCTCCATGACCCTCATCAGGATCAAGAAGTTATTCTTCATTCACATTCTTATGTACTTGATCCTGAACAGGAAGAGAGACAAAGAGCCTTTGCCCAGCCGGCAGCACAGGGCATAAGGCAGGAACCACCAAAGACAGGGCACTAATCCATTGCAGGACGCACTCAGACTCAGACTAAAGCATTTCTTATGGGCCATGGGAGGAAACTGGAGCACCAAGTATGGGGCATTCAGACTCAACACAGAAAGGAACCAGACTGCAAATACGTAGGTTCGAACCCTGGACCTTCTCGCTATGAAGTGCTATGCTCAGAAGAAGTTCTAGATAAATCAATTACAATATGTAACTGTACAGAAAATGATATTGCTTGCAAATCCAATGTAGTTACAGAGAAGCTAACAGTCCAGCCACAGTTTGTAGATTCTGTGCTTCATTAAATTCTTTGAAATGCTAACATCGTTGCTAGGCAGGTGATGATCGCTCAATCTCTGGAAACGACGTCCACAGAGGTCGGAACAGAAGTAGAAAGAAATCTGTACTGCTGACTTTCTTGTATTGGCACTGGCTAGTCACTGTAACCTGATTTTATCAGGTAAGATACATGGCTGGTGTAAATAGAACCCTATTGCTCTCTACTCTTGTGTAGTTATCTACAAAATATCACTTACTAAGGTGTTTGAAGGTGCTTTACTTAATCTCACCGTAATTGCTTTTCACTAACCCCATTGTTCATAGAGTAATACAAACCCAAATACCCCAATCTCTCACTTTTTATTACCACTTTTCATGTTCTTTGAGAACAGATGCACTTAAAAACGTCCCCTGGACAGGATGTCTGTCTAGACCAGGATCATTGTTGCAGCGCCAGTGATGATCCCCCCCTAAATGGCCCTCCCTTCCTCAGACACAGCAAAATTATACATACAGTGTGGGGGCCAAAAGTCATTTTCGCACTACTAGTGCCATTTTGCATTTTAATACAACGCAAATTTTCAAAGCAGTCATATATTCAGCCTAACAATTTCTTGTTAGCACAATTTCTTAAAGTTGAATCTTTAAGAAAAATTACATAGTTTCCAGAATTGATTGGTGTTTTGTATGTTCCCCTTTTTTGCTGTAAAGACAGCGTGTACTAGAGCCGACACAGACTCAAACAAAGTTTCATGATTTCACAAAGTTCGCTATGATTTCACAAAATTTCCAATGTGATGCTAGTTGCTTTTTCAGTCTTTAAGTGCCCCTATAAATTCTTGATGGGCTTTAGCTCAGGTGACCGTGGAGGAAGAGTCGATGAGAGTCAATACTGTAAGAACTTTCTTGGACTCCAAGTACTTACTGCAAACACGAGATACCATAAGACAGTACTATGTATCGTTTGAATTGGTAAAAAGGAGGAAGGAATAAACTTTTTAACACTAATGCATCTTGGGAGCGGCAATGAAAGCGTATATCATGATCTACAGTAGTTCCAAAGTCTTTGGCCGGTATTAGATTAGACATATAATTGGTGTAGCATTGGTATAATGATCTTATAGAATTATTTCTCCGTCCCTTTGTTAATATACACTCAGGAAATTTCTATAAGCAGTATTAAAATCCTGAGAGAAATTTCACCATGATTGTTCTTTTGGGAAAGGAGCCAAGAACTTGCTTTTTGCAAGGGGAACCGGGTGAAGGCTAAGATATACTGAAACTCACAAAGACTGGAATAAAGATCAATGGGAAAAAATATTGTGGAGTGACAAATCCAAGTTTGACATTTTTGTGTCCAGTTGTTGGCAATATGATATAAATGGGCATTATGTCATTACTAAAACCAGTCCAATGGTGGCCTGAAGCTAAGACACACTTGTTACCCAATTTAATGATTCTCTCTCGTTTGTGCCCCATCTTCTATAAGGCAACCTTCCTAATCTTTGTACAAATCACTCTGTGGTAATGACGGTCTATGGATTGTTCATTTTAATAGCAAACCTTCGCCCAATACAGAAGAATGCCTCTACTCCTACTTTCTCATTTGCTCTGCATCTCAGCTGCAGTCTCAAAGATGAGTGAGAGACAATGTGACACGATCGCAACGTCCCACAGTCCAGATTCTTCGAGCACCTGCAGGTATGTAGTTTCATCCAAAAATATTTCTCAGCATCACTGAGAACCACTGAGAATAATTGGACAGAAGACTGCCTGAGTATAGGTCTACTGGGTAAGGGGATAGTGTCCATGCTCTGCGAAGCCGTCCTGATAACTTCATCATCTTCCCTAGCTCATATGAAAACAGTGGGAGGAGGAACTAAAAGGAAATGCCATAAATATCCTGGCAGTCTGCAGACAACTGGTGAAGGCTTCATCCATGCGTCAGACATGGCATAGCACCGTTTAAACCAGAAATAAATTGGCAAGATTATACCCAGGATTAGAACCATCTTGCCTTAAGTGTAAATGAAATTCAGGCTCCCTTGCCATTTGTTCTGGCCGTATCTGAAATTGGCAGATTTCTGGACTGGGGTTTTTAATACCTTTTCTTCTGCGTGGAGCATAGAAATAAATCCTGAACCCTTAACAGCATTATATGTCCCAAAGGATTTACAATTGACAAAAATCCAAGCAGGAGTTATTGCTTTCTCTACTTTACAGGCTAGAAGGCTAAATAAAAAAATAATACCGCCATCTCATAAAGGCTGGGTAAGGGAGGTTATGGACCGTCTTAAAGATCAACATCTGATTTATATCCTGTTTGTATATGAATTTCCAACTGTGAACACCTTTTAACCTCTACGTATGAGATTTGGTTATTTGAGCAATTGCCCTTACACAGGCCAATTGGTTTAAAGCTTCAATCGGTGTTTTGTTTGTAGATTTTCCATTTACTCACCTGTGGTCAGTTTGACAATGGTGGGATTTGCTCCCTGGATCTTCACTGGTCAGTATCTCGTCCATTTTTCAGACCAACTTGCAGTAGCTATGGGCTTGCTCAGCATGGCAGAGTTGGCATTTGAACTTTGGATCTTCTGCTCCATAGGTCGCTTCCTTCATCGTTAAGCCACCACAGTCCATTAAGCCGGCGATTACACAATGGCATGTACGAACTGAATGCCCCAGACCCAGAGATCCTGCTTTCAGGTGCCATCATTTCCCCAAGTACATGGCAAACTTATATTATCTCGTTCCATGTGGACTCACGAGGACAATGGTGGACAGGTCTACGGCTATGTGTACTCAGCATGATGTCATGCACTGTGTTAAGACAGTTGCTGTGACTTACTGTGCCACACTCCCTATCATCAGTGTCACCCGACCTTAGATTTAGTCCCTTTTCAACCATTGTTGGTAGGTCCTCTTCAGTGCTGACCGGAATAATCCCCCTAAGCCTTGCCATTTCAGATATGCTCTGGCACAGTTGTCTGGCTGTGACTTTTGGCCCTTGAAGATACATTTTGTACACCTGAATAATTGTATGGGATTTGTTTGTCCTCTCACCGTTGCTGTGTGTACTACATTATAAAGTGGTATTGGTAGACATTGTGCATAGGCTAATAAACTGAGCAGGACTAATGAGAGAGATTATGTGGATATGGGGGTCAGTGTGTCATTACCAAAATAATGTGCAGCAAACACATTGCAGCAGGGGGACAGGACAGGGAGTCGCTTTTGCCAGTTTAGTGTTCAATGAGACACTGAAGTTGTAAAACTGTACAGTATCAACGTTGTATTTGTTGCTATACAGTATAATAACGCATCGATGTAACACCTATTAGGAGTTGGAGGAATTTTAAAGGGTTAAATTACAGTAAAAATGGCTTTCCTGATTTAGTAGAGTGAAAAAACAGAACACAATACCCAATACTATATCCCTAAGACTTGGCTCTCATTTTTCCCTCATTTCCTTGTTTCCATATTTGTGTAGCCATAGGAAATGGATGGCAGGAAACATGGGCCGGAGTCGAACGTGTCTCTAGCCAGCATGGATAACCCTTGAGGTCTTTTATGGTATAAGGTTCATACCCAAGCTTTACAGCTATACGGCTTGGGATAGGGATTTAACTAATACACAAAGAGAATGACATTAAGTAAATAAAACATCATAGGGCCATGCCAAGGGCTTCATCCTTTATTCATTCCTCTCTGAGTACCTGTTAGTGACGGCTGCCAGTTCTTCAATATCTGTTTATCCTCTTTCTGTGTTCCTGCTTAGGATGATCAGAGGCGCTTCGGCATTTAGTGAAGGTATTATGCAGCACCATTTTACTCTACTTATGTGGCCCTACCTGGGGATGATGGAGAACCTCAACATGTGGTCATGCCATCTTATGCCACCTGCATTATCCTGTACAATGAATCATCCTTTCCTTGACTTTTATTCAATATATTCCCATAACCGTAGTCAGGTTGCCCAGTCTCATCCACAGGAGAGCTGGGCCCTCCATTTAAACCAGATTCCCCTCATTATTTATTCCTTACTGATCTCGATGAGTTTTTCCTTGCCACCTTTACCTCTGGCTCGCTCATTGGGTGTTTCGGGTTTTGTAAAGACGCTCAAGGACAATGTCTTAAAAAATCTGAAAAGGCATTTGTTTATAAATCCATTGAACTTCTGCATGATTCATTGGTTAATTTTTTTATTAATAATTGTGCATGAAACAAAAGTAGGGTTTGTGTACTCATGAAAGGTTAACCTGCTAGGAATTACACGTGTAATTCCAGTAAACCCTTTTTTTCCCCTCTTGTTATGGTATCTGAGAGGCCACTCATTTTCACTTAGGTACAGAAACAGGATGTATGCAGAGCCTAATGGAAGTTTCCGGATCAATCATGAAGATTATATAGTATTATTTCTCGGGTCTTTGTGGACTGTATGAAGGGCGGTATCATTAAAGATTACGATGAATATGGCAGATCATGCATTATTCCGCAATGTTTGCTCAACAGAATGATAAATGCCGATACACAGAACAGAACACCATCGAATGCATTTAGGTTCAATCACAGGTAACCTGATACTCCTCCCAGGAAACTAAAATAGGTGAGCTTTAACTACAGATATGCCAAGCATAATGACTATTTGCATATACTGTGGTCTGATAAGGTTATTCTTATTAAGGTTATTAACCTGATTAACCTAAATTCAGTGATACCTCGGTTCTTGTCATTAGTTTGTTTTAGAAGGGTACCAGAAACGACAAGTACCAAGCAAAGTTTTCCAATAAGGAATGATATAAATTGTATAATAAATAATAAAGTGAATTCGTCTGTTTTACACTGTTAAAGGTATTATGTGCATTAATGGGGTTGTGTTGTACAGATGATCATGAGTTATGATGGATATGCGTTGATATCTCTACCATGGTTTTACCAAAGTACCCATAGAATATACACAGATACACACAGATACCTTAGTTTTTCATCTACAACTAACTATATTAGTATAGACAGTATTTCAAAATGAAATATCCTCTAGTAAAATATGCCCTCATTTTCGTGAGCAGTGTAGTCTACACACATAATGGAATACTATATATACTATATATAACATATGGTTACTCTAATTATTGTAACCATGATTGTACTATTTTTAAGTTATGGTAACTATGTGTATACTAGAAATCACATTAACCGTTCACAGGGTTATTTTCACCAAAAAAAAACAAACGAACACAAAAGAGAAAATCAATATTTGTCAGTCAGTGTGGACATTAAAGAAATCGGTGTATTGGGCAACACTGCATTATCCTGACTATTTATTGTTCAGAATACAATATGGGGTCGGAAAACATCGGAATCACAACATGCCATTTCACAGAGCGTATTATGGACATTAAGTGTCACATATCTGTGGTCATGTATACCCTGATTGCTATTAGTGGCAAATACCTTGAGGACCTTTATGGTTCAAAATGTTCTAATGTTTTTAACAAGAAATTCCTGGCCAGCATGGTGGAACACTGTGCAGAGTTTGCATGTTCTCTCTATGTAGGCTTCCTAAAAAGGCCATTTAAACAATTTGGGATCCTTTACACCAGTGAGACACACACGGATGCTTTTTGCTTCCGAACCCCACTGAAATTTAGTTCAGCTATTGTACTTCACACAAAACTGTAACTTCTTACTGAACAAAAAACAGACAACGTGACAAATCACGATTCCCATGATCACAAATGGCATGCATTATGTGTCTTACATCTTGTAACATGTAACAGCATCCATATTTTGTTGTGACAGAGCCACATCCCAGCCTTAGACCATAGTTTGATTGTGAAATTGTTACAGTTAAAACACTGAATTACTCTCCTGATATCACCATTGTGACTAAGTTCCACAAGCCACAAGATTTAGTCCTTGTCAGTGAGAAGCTGCTCTCCTGGAAAGTCTTGCTTCTGTTTTAAGAGATACCCAAATGAGCAGGCAGATGGACAGCAGACTTCTCTGTGTGCATGTGTGATGTTAAGGAAAGGATTAGTTTCACACTAGTTGACAGACTTATCTCTGTCTCTGTGCACACTACCGAGTCATATAAATTGACCGATATCATACCTCGCAAAGTCACGGTTCATAAATGATTTTCTTCAGCTGCCACCGTCAGCATGGGATGCTGTGCTTACAATGTGTGAAAAAATACATTTGAGCTAGTAAGCTTCAGGTGAGCATTTTGAACGGATAGTTCCTATATATTTTGTCATTTTGTGTGGATATGGAAGTGCAGTATTTTCCATTTTGTGTACATCGACTGTTATGCAACACCACCCTACACTAATGTAATTTCATGCACCTGTTTTTGCTTTCAAAGTCACTCAAATATTTCTCCTGAATGCAGGTACACATTTCTTCTGTTGGGGCAAAATGCAGGTAGGTACACATTTTTCCTGTTGGAAATTCGCAGATGAGTTTTGGGGTCACCAGTTCTCCGAATCTAGTATCAGACACCACTAAGTCTTGTATATTATCCACAAAGGAAGCAGGCTGCAGACGCCCTTACAATTAATACAGCTTTACAGTCCAAGCAATTGTGTGTTAAGGGCCTTGCTCAGGGACCCAACCGTCTTTGTTTCCAACTGTCTGTTTCGTCTTTGTGTTGTTGCTAACTGAGAGTGCCGCCGCATACCAGAGTCATGATTTTCATCAATAAATATTTAGTTATTTATTTATTAAGATCAAAGAATATCAAAATATGATAGAACTATTTTGTTGGAAACATTAGTAAATAGCAAAACCAGCAGCAAGTGACCTTGTTTTTTAGAAATTACTGAAAGTAATCTTCTGCTATTTTATGTAATGAGAAATAACTAGGTCTGGCCAATATACCATTTCTACAACAACAACAACAACTCTAATAGTGGATATTGTATTTTTTCTGTTATTATTCATTCATTTTGTAACCAAGATTTTTTTTGGATTAGCACATAGCTCCTCGGGTACTTCGTTATAATAATATTAATTGTCAGCAATTCCGCAGTACAGGAAGCCAATAACAAATCTATAGTGGTTTAAATATTAATATATTAAATAAAAACACAGATACAGAGATAAACCAGAGTCTGTGTTGTCGTATGTAAAATGCAAGTGTAAATGAATTTAATCATGCATTAAAGCTTGTCATTCTAATGCTTCAAAACGTTTAGACGCGTTTCTGAGCGCACTGATGATGTAAACGAAAGACAGATTCAACTCTAATTTCAGTTCTTCCATATAAAATCACTTTTGTTGCAGTAGTGTTAGTTATCTGCCTGCGGAAAAGTAAAAAATAACTTTTCACCAAAGTCCTGAAGTGAGAGTCATGAAGTGTTCAGGCTGAATGTGCAACTCTCTCCCACTCATTAGTCCACATTATGGCTGAGAACACATTCACATCTGCGAGTGTGTGTTCGGACAGCTGATGTGTGAATCATGGCCACGTCACTCAGATCTGATCTGATCTCTGAAAACGACACTTATCTCAGCCCTCGTGGACATCAAAGAGCTTTCTGGAGATCTGACTGCAGTTACTGCTTCCATCTTCTGTTCAAAACGTCTGATTAAAATTTTACAAAAATGTATTAAAAGTAATTAATCCTTCTATTAAAGACTTAATTTTCCTTTTCTCTCTTTCCTCGTATATTTATATCAGCTTCATATTTAGTACTTTGATTTCCTATGAGAATAAACAGTTCAGTTTGTTCTTCCTGGCTTAGTTACTATTAAGCTATGCATCAACCCTATGTGAGGCTCAGGTGGCTAATACCCAGCAGACCAACACAGGGACCTGAGTTCAAATCCCCCCTGTGGCTTGTCTGTGTTCTTCTGTTGGTTTTTCTCATTTTGTCTTTGATCTTCTATCTTTCTTCGATCTGTATGTTTTCAATGCTTTTTTTCCCTTATTTTTTTATTCCATCTGTTTATTCTGGTCTATTTTTGTCTCTGTTCCTCTATCGTTTTGTGTTTCTTATATATTCTTATCTATTGTTTGCGCTCGAAATGCACATTTGACTGCCTCTTTTTCTGTGGCTTTTTTCTTGTCTTCCGCTCGCCATCTCTTGTCTCTTATATATTCTAGTCATCTCTCCAGTTATAGGACAGATCGTTTTTTTTGTATTATGCATTTAAAAATTGTTTGTACGTGAGTAAATTAACATTTTCCTGTATTAATCCCTGCAATGTAAATGTAATGGAGAAAAATAAACAAGTTCTAGCTGATCGGCTATATTTGTAGTAGTCAGATCATTTGAAATACACTCATTGAGGCTCTAGTAGCACTGTTAGGTTAGGACTGATTTACATTTACAGCATTTAGCAGACGCCCTTATCCAGAGCGACTTACAATTCATACAGTCTTACATTTCAAGCAATTGGGGGTTAAGGGTCTTGCTCAAGAACCCAACTGTGGCAGCTTGGCAGAGGTGGGATTTGAACGCTGGACCTTCTGGACCTACCTTAGTCCGCCGTGATGTCGGGCAAATGTTGAAGTAGCCATGCTTCTCTAAGTCCAATCATGTGTCCCCTCTCATAGTCAGTCAGCTATCTCTCGCTAAAACTTACACGACTAAAAAGTAGCCTCTGAGAGCCGGACAGGGGTAGCAATTTTACACCTTCGCGTGGCAAGACCCAGTGTCCAATCAGACCACACCTTCAACATAGCGGCATGATATGCAGTATTCCGACATTTCTATCTGGGTGCATTTTTTGTCATTGAGTATATTTTGTATATAATAGAATAGAATTTACTCTTAGATATAATATGAAATACATGTTAAATATGTATTTTTATATTATACATATGTTAATTATATAATATATGTTAATTATTTAATATACCACAGTCTTGTTTGTCGCTAGTCTCTGGTCTTTTCTCTTTTAGTCTTTACTTTTTTGTAATTCAGCCTCTGTGTCTTGAGCCAGCAGCTTTAAATGGGATTGTCTGAGGGCTTGGAATCAATCCTGGGCGAAGCTTGCAATTCGAAGGTCAAGTGTTGCATTTATGAAAACGAAAAAAAAAAAAGTGGGAATGGGCCTCTTGGTGCTGGTCCCAAACCAAGAGGTGTCAAAATGGAGAGATTTGTGTCACGAAGGTCCTTCTTTCAATAAACCTGAACCAAATCCAAAATGTAGATGGTCCACTGTGTTGACCCCTAACTGGAGCAGCCCAAAGAGGATCATCATCAACACTTACCTTCATTTCGGTCCACTCTGGTTCATTCTCGTCTTTTCACCCTTTATTTCACCAGCATAATGATGACCAGGCATTTACTGAGTTGCATTTGAAATTCCCTATCTTGTTCTATTTCAATCTTTTCTCTTGTTCCCTCAGTGTTCTTCCTTTAAATGGGTAGGTACAAGCCATGCCTGGCTTGATCATTATTTGTAAGTAATAATACACTTTCTCGGAAGAAATCAGATTTTGCTCTTGCAGGTACAAACGCAACGTATAAGTCTAGGCTGATTTTTGCATACAGCTTCAAAGATTCACATCCTGCACTGAAGGAAATTTTCCAGCCAGCTTTGCTGCTGTGAAAAGCAGAACTGTGTTGATGGTGGACTGAAAGAGCCTTTATTTGGTCGACAATACGGCTGTACATTGTGTAGCAGGAAACATTATGCATCTCTAATAAAGCTTCCGACCTTGGATTCGCCCTCAGCCGCTTCAAACGGCAAAACCGGCTCCCGAAAACACATAATGGAACAAAAGCTACATTATGGGGGCTCATTCAATATTCAACAGGCCTGATGAATGACCCTGAGGGCACGGTACGTATCACACAGAAATAAAGCCAGATTAAAGAAGATGAAAGAGTGGAGTTCTTGCATTTCTGTGTACCGAAGGGACCGATGGCATACATTTGTGAGATTTTCAATGAGACAGAAGCAATGGCAGTCTGTGATAATATGAAGCTAATCACATTAGGAATACACGCCTCAGTAGGAATTGTCCATAAAACTGAAGAAGCTTTCAAACTGCATGAATATGACGGTTATAATGTTTATTCTCCTCAAATCCAGTTAAGATGTTGAACACTGTGAAGATGAGGGATGCAACATTCGATGCCATAATAATCAGCAGCTTGATGACACAAATACGTCCGGGAGCTCACATGTATGGAATGGTTTAGTAAGTGCTTTCCTTTTTTTTCATGTATATCGAGATGCCCAAGTCATGATGCATGAGCTACATGCACCCGTCACCTCTTACTCTTCTGAGCTTTGGCAATGTATGGACAAAAGTATTCGTACGCTTACATGTTACACCTTTTGTGATGTCCCTTTTTTAAAGCCATAGGCATTAATTAGGAAAAACAGGAATTAGTTCTGCTCTGGACCTATAGCAGCTTTCACTCTTCTGGTAACGTTTTCCACAATATTCTGGACTGTGTCTGAGGGAATTTTTGCCCATTCAAGATTGGACTGCTGTTCTGTGGGCTCTGTGTGGGTTCCTCCACTCCAGTCTCACCCAGCCATGCCTTTATGTACCTTTCTTTGTGAGGTGCAGTCATGCTGAAAGTTAGATGGCAACAAATGACGAGAGGCGAATGAGTTGGCCCGCGATCTCTGAGCTCTGCGATCCATGAAGGTAGCTAACAGCTGTGTATCAAAAGTTCTTAAGATGTTTTTGCTACACTTCCACCCCATTTTGTAGCATTTGGAAATTGTTTATTGATTCACGGCTGATTGAAAACGCCAGTTTTCAATATATGAACTGAATGGCATACACAGCTTCCAACAAATCAACCAAACATAACGCTCATATCAATGCTTGAATGAGGTCGAGCGTCTGATTGAGATTGCTTTGTAGACGGTCTAATGCAATCCTGTGCTCTAAAGTGCAGAGGAAGTGTAACTGTTTTATTTGCAAGCAGGGATTTCTGATGTGTATAGCAGCACAAAATACACCTTTAATAGCCCATTGCTATTGATCTGCCAAGGTGGAAGCTATTATAAGACATTTACAAGTTGATTTGGTGGTGGGTTGTGAAAATGAAACTCTGTTAGATCTCTGATCTAGCATAGTCTAGTCTTTACAGTGTTCAGTGTAGCTATCGTTTTAACTGTCAGATTACCGGTTTTACTATTTACTACTTCTTAGCTCTATAATGAAGATCAAAAAGAGGTGATCTGGTGAGAATGAACTCGTCTCTTTGTTGAGTTATCATCTCATCTCTAGAGGTGTCATGGTGAGGGGAGGCTTGTCAGCAGCTGCTACTGGTGAGTTGCTTCATCAGGAGAATGCAACATGGTAAATTTTCTACAGAGTTACAACCAGAAGTTATTTTTTAACAAGACACACTGGAAAGAGGTGACTGGAGAACATCAGGCGTGTATCCAGAGTCCTGATTGAAACCTTATTTGGGTTCACATTAAACGCAAAATAGCCAGGAAATATATTTCAGCTACACAAATCTGAACCTGCACAAAGCCGTTTGCGAGTTTATTCCTTGCCTTTTTATTAATTATTTATTGTGAAGAGTACTCTTAGGTGTTTTTTTTTTGTTACATATTTGGGTTTTAGCCCATTTCTCTGCAATTTCCTACAGTCAAATGTTATTTTATTTTCATACGAGTGGAATAGTCATAGGGAAGGGACTTTCTCATGTGACTGGTATGGTTTTAAAGGTTGTAATGTGTTAATGTTTTAAAAGATGATGCTCAAAACTGAGAAGTTGGCATTAATTATTTAGCATGAATAGCATTTTGGAGCAAGTGCTACCCATTTTCTTTGGACTGAGATGAGCAGTAGCCGCTGCTAACTTGAGAAATTCTTTATCCTGTTATGTTTTGTATAACCTATGTAAACAGTACATAACAGTTAAAGTTAAAAAAGCAGGATCTACTCCCAGAACTAGCAAGCTTCGCTTCAGGCTAGCAGGCTAACATGAATCGAACTAGCAGTGTCACAATCACTCATTTACCTTTTTATGTATTTCATATTTGGAACCACTCTGCAAAAATATATTTAGATTTGTATATGTATTTATATCCTGGAGTAATATTTTCAGAATTGAAGCATACTACCGCTGTCAAATCATTCATTCATTCATTCATTCATTCATTCACTATCTTCTGCTTAATCCATATGGGGTCACGGGACAGCCGGTGCCCATCCGGCAAGTCCATCGTAGGGCACACACACAGTCACACATTAAGGGCCACTTTAGAGATACCAATTAACCTAACACGCATTTCTTTGGACTGTGGGAGGAAACCAGAGTAGCTGGAGTAAACCCATGCAGGCACAGGGAGGACCCAGGCCGCCCACCGAGTCACCGTTCCACCCACTGTCAAATTATTCAAGTATTCATTGTGTTTATTACATTTTTTCCTGCCTAAACACAAAAAAAATCACTCTGAATTACCCGTAAAACATGACACGTTTTTTTTTTTATAAACCTACTAATGATTTGAATGTTTCATTTTATTATCCGCATCCAATTGTTTTCTGTTCATTGCAATTAATCACATCGTTTATATTTCGCAAAGAAAAAATGCTTTTCCTTTCACTACGTGTGAGTGAGGAATATGAACACTGAAAAACTGAAAAACTTTTTTTCATTAAAAACAGCATGTGCAGTCGTGTTATCTCGTGTACCAGGCATGTCAGATGATAATGAGCAAAGCTGTACAAGCAAATCATTTGTAAATCTGCTCCCTATAGCCCAAACGTGCTACATACGGTGGGTAAAATGGAGAGACGAGTGATAATGGGATCTGTCGAAAGAGAAATAATTCAATAGAAAACCAACGAGTTTGAATATGAAATGAAAATGAAGATTAGTCAAACAGTTCTCCAACCACGAGTCTGTGTAATTAACGTATCAAATTAAATGTTATTAAATAAGAACCAAGTTCTTTGGTCTAAATGTCACACTCTCCATTCAACAAGGGCAAATTGTATAATAAAAGCATGTCATATTGTGGATTGATATTTATTCATGGATGGAATTAACATTATTTAATGTAGTTGTTGAAACCTTTAAAACTTCAACTCCATGCAGTGTAAAAATGACCTAACCACGGCCTGACCGCTTCATGCATAAAATTTACCACGGGTTTTTGTAGCAGTAACAGCAGTCATATTGCTGTAGGATTTTTTTTTTTTTGCGCTCGTCCACGACTGTGAAGGTCAAAACCTCAATCTTTTATTTCTTGAAGTGATTTCAAAGTGTTCTGCTTCATTTTTCAGGTTCACTGTCTTCGCTGAGCGCTGGATATTAGCTTTCAGAGTTGCTGATATTTAGTAGAATCTATTTTCCCGTTACATGGCCAGTGTTTCCAGCGCCACACAACCCTGAGGCATAAAAGGTACGCATTTGACTGCAACCCACAAATATCATCTTTGTTTCGTCCGATCACAGTACTTGATTTGTGAATGTCTCTGGTTTATATACCGCTCACTATGAAATATCGCCTAATTTTTGTGTTTGCTGATGACTCTTGCATGCAGATCGTCATGCTTTGCATGCCTGACCAGGTTCCACCTTCTTGCTTTCAGATGAAAACTGACAATCAAACCATTACTGATACAATAAATGTATAAACGATTAAAATAAATGATTCATTGATGACTTAATGTTACTTAGGGACAGTCTCACTTTATGATCTGAGTGGAAATAATATAATCAAGGTAAACATACCTATATAAGTTGAAATAATGTTTAGTAATATTTATTGAAATACCTATAAGCATCCTATTTGGGGGGTGGGATGGGGGGGGGGGGGGTTACGTGGGTAGCACTGCTGTCTCACTGAAAGAATGTCCATGGGTCAACCCCAGGGCGGAGCAGCATGGGTCCTTTCTGTGTGGAGTCTCAATGTTCTCCCCATCTGTGTGGGTTCACTCTGGGTACTCTGTTTTCCTCCCAAAGTCCAAATACATGCGTGTTAGGATAATAGATTACACTAAATTATTCATTGACTTGATATATATATATATATATTTATATATTTATTTATTTATACACGTGTATTTATACAATTCTCACAAAAAAATTAGGGGGCATTTCATTATGAGAGATTTCATTTTGAATTATCACCTAATTTTTGTGAGCAGTGTATATATATATAGTCTTGAGATAACCTTGTGTATAGCTGTAATTTAGTGTGTGTTGCTGGTCGCCGGTGCTGATAGCGGCGTTAAATAATCCAAAAAAAACATACAATCATGAACTTTTTAAAAAATACTTTTCGACCTGATCAATTCTAACATATTGTACATATTTAAGTTGCTTTGCATTTGGTGTCATAAATGTTGTTAGCTTGCTTTTAAAAACGACTACAGTAAGTAAATATTTCTGAATGATACTTGGTTTAATTTAGCTACGTTATTTATTTATGTAAGTATTTCATCCTTCCTCATACCTAACTGTGTGTGTATGTATAATATGTATAATAAATGTCTACGGTACAAATTTATACTGCAAACCACTACTTACTAAAACCAGAAGGTCCAGGGTTCAAATCCCACCTCTGCCAAGTTGCCACAGTTGGGTCCTTGAGCAAGGCTCTTAGCCCACAAATTGCTTGGATTGTAAAAAACTATATGAGTTGTAAGTCGCTTTGGATAAGGGCGTCTGCTAAATGCTGGAAATGTAATGTAAATGTAGTGTGCCATCTACAGGCCATTCTTGGAATTACTGTTTGACAATAGTAAAACGTATTCCCTAAACTGTGCATATTACGTACATCAGTACATTTGGTAGCATATGTATCCCCTCAGTAACAGCTCTTGAGGGATTTTAGTGTTAATTGCCCCACACCACCCCTTAAATGTATTGTATTTGCTTGTTCAGATTTATTGAGCAACGTCTGTACAGCGTATGGAGGTATTATCTTGTACCCAGTACACAATGCTACTGAGAGCTCAATCCTGTTAATATTACCAGATTCAGAGGTTTTGCTTGGCAGGATAGGGTTAGGGTTCTGGAAGATCAAATATGACGTAAACAGGAATTTTACTCTCTAGACAAAAAGATCTAAAAGTTTTTCTCTGCTTGGACGTGGAATAAAAATGATAACTAGGGTGATGCATCATTTCTTAACCACAGAATGAATTCTTGAGACTGTGATCAAGTGGATAATTTCGAATTCCCTTGAAACTCTGGCACATCCGCCTGGTTAACATGGTCTAACCTAGGAGAAGGGTGTAATGACTCCTGGAATTATATACTTATTATATAATTGTATATTAGATAATGGGATGATAGAAAGAATTATAAAAGTATATTATATTACAAACTCTCTAGCGCTGACAGACGTCACAACCAGACTTTCTCCTGTTCATCCATTACATCATCCATCCATCAGTCACCAACAATCCAATGAATCATGTATAACACTGTTTCTAAGCCATTTTAAAAGGAATAATGCAGGAATTCGTCAGTCCATTGAAGTGCCTGGCAGGGTGCCACTGTTGCAGCACTCTGGGCCAAATGTGCTTGTGTGATGCTCGACCTGGCCTGAAAGCACCTCTGGGGCTTAAACCTGGGACTGGCACTGTAGTGAGCTAGTAAATGTCTGCTGTGCCAACCAAGTGCCCTAAATATGACATTTTTGCTATTTCATAGGGACTGTAAAGACGGCAAGTTGGGAGACATTACAGAAACACTGGTGAATTATCGAGTATCCAGTATTTTGGATGTTGTTATGTATTAAAATGTCTTAACCTTGTCTCATGCTCAGCACCAAACGTCTGAGCTTGAACTGGGCTCTAAGCATAAAGGAATTACTCACTTCCTTGACACTTTCTGAAAGTGTGCTGAGCTGTGATCGACCTCTAAAGCAGGCTCTGAAAGTCCATGAGATGCACTGGGTTTATTTGCTATCTGCTACCCATTCTATAATCCTTCCTTCCTTCCTTCCTTCCTTCCTGCTTGGCCTTCTTGTTCCAGTCATGTCACCCAGACACTCTGTACCCTCACTGAATACTAAATAGACTTCCACAGTCAAGCAGCAGTGTGCTTTCCAGAGCATAAAGAGTGGATGAGCATGTGTGAGGTGTGGAGTGGTCTTGGAAGCATTTGATAAAGTGGAAAGATGTTCATCTTACGGTCCAATGAGGACCAGAGCTCTGGTCCCGGGAGCATTGGCAGGAAGTGATGGAAGAGTGTCAACAATTCATATTCAGCAGCCTAGTTGCTATGACTGCACAGCACATGACGTTTTGCACATGCTGTGTTTATGCATTGATTTTTTGAAATATGGGTGGGTGTTCGTGTGTGTGTGTGTGTGTGTGTGTGTGTGTGTGTGTGTGTGTGTGTGTGTGTGTGTGTGTGTGTGTGTGTG
>JAUZST010050162.1:0-51639 GCA_034779995.1 Parotocinclus haroldoi | reverse complement strand
GTAGCGTAACAAAACAAATCGTCATGACGATGCACGTGACGGTCTGGTCCTGGCAGGTAGGCTCCGCCTCAATACAGACGGATTTTGGGACTCATCGTGGCCGTGTGTTTAAAGCATAAAATGTTTCATTCTTGTTTGGAAGGGCAGGGCTGGGCTGGGCTGGGCTGGGCTGGGCTGGGCTGGGCTGGGCAGGACAGGGCTGGGCAGGGAAGAGCAGGGAAGGGCAGGGCTGGGCTGAGCTGGGCTGGGGTTATCGCTGCACACTGAGGGACGATCATTAGTTGTGCCCCAAAATTGAGCGCTGTACCCCACACTACACTGGCCACAAATATTTCAGTCCTGGAAGAATTTCATCCAAAGTGAGTGATGATACAAAAATGTAAGTGTTAGTAGAGGGAATTCAGCCTGTTACCTTCAGGGTTCCTCATAAGTCCAGCATTTTAGGAGCCTTTCGTTTGGAGAACATGCTCAGAATAACCAGCGTTCGGCCCTATCCAAAAACGAACCCGGTCAACAAACAGATGCTTAATGATCACTAACAATGTAAAACCACAGAAGACGTTGGCCTGATAAGGCACCCCGTATAGCGCTATGGAAAGAGCAGGAGTGTGGATTCCAGCAGGTTCTTCAGAGCTGCCGTGTTCTACCAGCACAGTGCTGCTGGAGATCGGCAGTGACAGTGAGCTGCTCATTAAGCCCAATCAGTGTCAGAGGGTGGGAGGAAGGGCTGGGCGGAGGATGTGGGATAACAGACGACTGTGGCAATGGCATGGATTCGCTGAGCACCTGACTTACACATGGCTCTCATCACGCCCGTGTTATTTTAAGATATTCGGGTTTACGTTTACCTCGTTACAGATCACAGATTCTGTCATTCCGTCTGTCAACATGTGGATAAAGCATAGGGCCATGTAGCATTCAATACGAAATGAATATTTAAGGGTCGTAGATCAATATGGACCGCGGTGAGGGAATTGTGGCACGGCAGATACTGCTCAACCCGATCTATCACATCATATATGTAGGCTTTTATGTTAAATAAAATATAGGGGAATGAAAAATATTTTTTTTTTTAGATAGCAAATCAGCAAGAAACTACTTTCTTTCTTACAGAAGGGTTACAGGGGGGGAGAGACTGGAACAAAGAAGAGTGGAAAAGAGGATTGTGGAGTGACGAATGGAATTGTTTGCTTCCCTTTGCTGAGACAAATCTAATGGTGTCCTAAGACTTTTGCACAGTGCTCCGTGAGCCATACGATGGACAGGCTGGAACAGAAGTGTAGTAGCATTTGATGGGCGTCTCTAATCTTACAGAAAGAAAAAGCTGCACAGTGGCAGATCACTAACCCCATCTGCTAAGCTGCTGCACTTTTCTCAAGGGCAAATAGGAAGCGCCAGGGTATATTTTTAACACCCTGTCACTGTCCGGCTCTTTCTGAACGGCCATCATTGGTGAAATACGAGAAACAAATGTTCCACTGACAGCGGTTCTCATGCCCGGGGAGGAGGATATTTATATCAAAAAAAGGTGCTAACATAAACAGGCTTTATGGACTGGGCTGCACTTTGAGTCTTTTGGCTCCTTCAATGTGTGAATGATGGGATTTTTTTTTATGAGCTGGATAGATGGACGGGTGCAGTGGGAATGACTTTTGGAGACAGTGTGAACTGGTCCTCATGTCCTCAAGGAGAGAAAATATCACCAGACTGTTGGACCTACATGGAAAGATTATTCTTTCATTACAGAAATAGCAAGGTTTCTTTTTTTTTTTTTTTTTTTTCCCCCCCCCCAGTAAAGTAATCTTATGTAACTCAAGATTATTCTATTCCAGAAGAGCTTCTGGCGAGGGCTTTCCTTTGTAATGACTTCCTATTCGGTTAGGGTGCCGAGTACATCCCCGTGGTGATCATTAGACACTTGGCGTGTTTAATAAATAAGTTAAAGACTCCAGTTGGGTCTCCTGCGGATCAGTGCTTCCCTGCCAAGTTCTGACATCTAGCCTGTGTGTTTTGTAAATCTTGAGCTTCCTGAGCGTAATCACAAATTTTGTGCGGGTACAAAGTTTGGTCATCTTGGGTAATAAACAGATGTTCTTAATTAGCATCAGTTGTATTTGTACAGAGATGGTATTCTCTCGTAAATATTTAGGCACGGCTTCTTCTAACCATCTGCTGCGAGTGAGTATGTGAGTGTGCCAGGAGCTAAGAGCACGGTGCCCTGATCCGCTCTGGTTGGGTTGACATGGTGACTGATGCGCTGAGACCTTGGTGAGAGCACAGCCCAGTTGTGGAGCCCAAATCTGTGAATAAAGGTATCACCTCTCACTACCAAATGAACAAAGTCATATGAAGTAGGTTAGATTACCAGCAAAGTAAACGTAACGTCTACAATCCGTTCTTTGAAATTGGGGTCTTGCCATCTGGTAGTTTTTAATTCTATTCGTGTTCCCTTGTTTATGGCCGGGGTTACGTTCCAGGACCACCCGTGATAAACGAAAATCTGCGAACTAGGGGCGCTATATTTAAGTATTTCTACACGATTTTAGCCGTAGAACTTGCAGAACGTTTGGGTGGCATCGTAGGGCTCGAATGAATTCGGTCTAGAATGAAAGTTTCACAAGCGGCGAACAAAACGGCACAGATAAAAAAAAACGTAGCGACTCAGGCGGCCGATGCTCTAGTCTTACTTCTCGTTTTTGGTGTTTATTCATACGCTGAGTAAATACTCTATTTACTGTAAATCGTAATATTTAATGATTTATGACGTTCCTTTATTGTTAGAATTCACATTTGTAATATATATATTTTTTATGAATCTTGTTTTTTTGTAAAGGTTCACTGTGTACATGTTAACTATACCACCCGTACTACGCACGTGCAGATCGAGTTCCGTAAAAAACAGCGGAACATATTTTTTACCATTAATACTTTTTGAAAACCCGCGATGCACCGACGAAAAGTGAGCTGCGAAGTGGCGAGGGAACGCTGTATATACTAGTGATGTAGTGATTTAAAAAAAAAGTAGGACGATGTCCATTCTTGTTTATTACACCATAAGGTGCAGTTGACTTTTGTAACACTAGAGGGTGCAATCATGTGTCATGCTTGCAGGGGCTTATCTTTTTCTCAGCCTAATTTAAAAGGGTATTAAAGATTGTTTTTTATTTTGAATATGTATTTTATATATATATATATGAAAACAGTAATGTATTTAAAGTATTTTTTTCTAAGGTCTAAGGTTTCCCCATTATAAATATATACAAAAAAGTTTTACATTGACTTCTTTTGAAATGAAAAGCACTGTTATATACTGTACTTAACAAAGATGTATAGGCTCCTCTAGTTTATAGGTTTTCACTAAATAGCCAAGATGGTGTTTCCTTTATTCATTTATTTATTTTTTACTACCACATATTAAATTTCTGGACATATTTTACTTTTTGTGTTTTGTTCTAAATTCTTTCACTTCAGAGGTGCATGCAACAGACTGCCACGCTCTGCCCCGCCTTACACCACACTCTCTCTCACTCACGCCAACATTTGCAATAAGAAAAACCATCTTTTATGTGAGGTTTTTCATTTTGTGCTTGCGATGCTATAGCACACTTCAGAGAAGGGCAGGTAGCTCTACGTTGGAGCAAAATGTTTGCCCGAGGCTGTGCATAGAACTTGAGTATGCTGCTTTGGAAAGATGCAGATCACGTCTTGCTGCATCGGCTTTCTGACATAAACAGAACCTAATTCTTAAATGGGAAATAATCTGCCACTGCCTCTGACTCGTGTGCGATTCTCAAGCTGCTGATTGCATATCCAGCACCTGTAATTTAACGAAGCATTAAAACCTGCCCGTCGTCATCATTTCTGTGCCTGCTCACACTGATACTGCAGGTATTTAACACAACTTTTTTTGGTGCATCTCAGTACAGATGTTCCTCAGCTCATACTTTATGAAACTGGGCAGTTTTCCTCTTTCACGGGAACCTTCGATAAGTCGTCTCAGAGGTTTCCGTGACCTTCAGTAGGAGCGTATTGAAATTTCCTGGCTTGTAATAGAGTGATGTCACATGTTTTTACACTCAGTTCTCAGGAAATGCTGGCTTGAATTTAAGGAAAGTTTCTGTCGTGTGCTGAAGGTGCAATCTGTGTTGTACTAAAAAAAAAAAAAGCTTGTGGCTTTTAAAGTTTATCATAATTAAATCGGGAATTGATTCTAGTCCTTTGCAGAACAATGCTTTTTTTTTTTCTTTTAGTATTTAGTAACTGACGGGCATTAATAACTTTTATAAAGGGAACAAAACTCTCTGATTGTTTTTGCTTTCAAGTCAGTTGTGTCCTTCCAATCCTCGACAACCTTTTCTTTATAAACTTTGCTCTGTGTGGGGGGGTGTTGGCATGCTTAAATGAGCAACGTATTCTCATCACATTGAAATTGCGGGGCTTTATGCGCTGTTGCCTCTGAGCTCCAGGCATCCCTGGTTCGTTTCTGACCTTGGACTCCGCCTGTGTGGAATCTCTATTGTTCTCAGTGTCTGCATGGGTTTACTCTGGGTACTCCGGCTTCCTTGCAAATTCCAAGTGTGCACGTTTGATTCATTGGTTGATTGGCCCTCACTAGGGGTGGGCGATTATGGCCCTAAAATAATATCACAATATTTTAGGGTGCTTTTGCGATAACGATATATTTGCCGGTATATTTCAACAACATGCCGTTGAAACAAAATGTGTTTTATAGTTTAAACTACCTGACCTCGCTGTATTTTGGACTTTCCTCGTGCTCAGGTGCTCACTCTCCTCCTGCTTGAGATGGTGAAACAGATTAGATTTGTTGTTACGGACCCTTTGCATTGCATTGTCGTTTGTTGCAAATCTGATATTTTGTATCAAAACCACCTCCAAACTACCGAAGTCGCTCCCCTTTTTGGGACAAACTGCACCATCGCAGAACCACTTTTTGTCGTATCTGTAGCTCTAACCATGAGTCACGTAATGAAAGTACTCCATACTCTGTGTAAATCCATTACGTCGTTGTATAAAGACGTTTATCACGATATTGACGTTTTATATCGTCTAAAAAATGATACCGGTATTATTGCGAACGATACGATATTAAACGTGTGTGTGTGTGTGTGGTGCGTGCACAATGTTTTGGGGTATCCCCTTTCTTACAAATTTGATATGTTGGCTTTGGGTTGTGTCTTGCTCATGCCATGCGCATTGCACAAAGGTGAAGGTGCAAGTCATCTGCTGTGGGTTAGGACTGGGGGTGTCCTAATTTCCAAAAATAACTGTAGAAGCAGGAAGCCTTATCAGGAGGGGCTGCTTGACAGTGACGACTCGCGGATCTCATTACGTTCTTTATTATTAGCGTTTTTCGTGGCTGTATGGTAATTGAAATTTTCACAAATGATTTTATGGTAAATGTTAATGCTAATGCTTACAGAAATGGGGGATATTTAATTGCGGCTTTTTTTTTTTTTTTAATTTGAAGTGTACCCTAAGTTTTGTGAGCAGTATAGAAGAAAGTGCGATTTTTATTTATACAGGTGTTTGTAGAACTTTTAATGAACGACTCCGCAATGGTAATCGTGCAAACCAGGGCAGTGGTAGCACAATGGATAAGGCACATGCACATGACCAGCAGGTGGCGTTGTGATTGTTGAGCCTCAGTTTCTTGGGTTGTTCCTTTGGAAGTCTCTATTACATGAACAACTCATTAAAGTAAAAAAAAATGAATGAACAAACAGCACAGGGAGACAATATACAGACACCACCATCCTCCCAGTGCATGTCTTTAAGTTTGATAGATGGCAATCTGAAAACTGTTGGAAATCAGAAAGCCGTTAAATACAGCTCTTGTATGTTTGAGTTTAAGTAATTTCGGCAGTCGGCTGTCGACGACAGGCTTAAAGCACCCAAGACCCCAGCACAAATACAACCGAAGTGGCCCACAAGTGTGATCTTTACGAATCCGACCTGAACCACGTTCATATGTCATACGTGACCATGCCTGAATTCATGTGACTTCATTCTGACTTGTCATGTGCCACTCTAAGGAAAAGGCAAAATGCCAGAGGGTTTCCGTGGAAGGATAGCGATATAACAGACCTTGTTGACGTTTGGCGTGATGTCTGTGTGCAAACAAAAGTAGCAGCCGCTCCGTTCCTGAGGAAGTGCCTAAATAAAACCTTTAAGACCGATGTCAAATGTAGTTCACATTGAAAAGATGGTGTTTAAAAATCTCAGATTTGGTGAGGAGATTGGATTTTTGCTACTTTGCGTGCTTTGTGAACGTATCCAAAATCCAAGAAAATACAGACGGTTAAAAAGAAATTCCCAAATATCTCTCACCCCTGCGTGTACAGTGCAGCAGGTCAGCCCAGCACGTGACTGTGCATTCCCACTGTTGAAAGAACTGTTCACATCACATTGCAGTATGAGAGGGTGACACAGACGGACGGAGAGACGGAGACATGGAGAGGGAGAGAGATGGAGATATATATATATATATAGGGAGAAAGCAAGAGGGGAGAGAGCGCGAGAGACTGATAAAGTGGAGAAAGATGGTAGAGAGAGAGAGAGGGGGAGAGACATGAGAAAGATGAGAGAGAGAGAGACAGAAGAGGCATGAGAGAGAGAGAGACAGAAGAGGCATGAGAGAGAGAGACAGAAGAGGCATGAGAGAGAGAGACAGAAGAGGCATGAGAGAGAGAGACAGAAGAGACATGAGAGAGAGAGACAGAAGAGACATGAGAGAGAGCTAGAAGGGAGAGAGCTAGAAGGGAGAGAGCTAGAAGGGAGAGAGCTAGAAGGGAGAAAGGAAGACAGACAGACATAGAGGGGAGAGAGAGAGACGGATATAGAGGGGAGAAAGGGAGAGAGAGAGACAGAGAGACAGAGCCAGGCTAATGGTGATGCGACGGGAGGGGGAGATGCTAGATATTGCTGTGTCATTGGTGCACTTTGCATGCTCACTTGCGTTCTCTCTCGCTTCCGCTCATGCGCCATCCCAGTCCGCTCTCCCTCTCGTGTTCGTTCCCTACCTCGCTTGACCATCGTGCTGATGCCTCCCCGCCCTGGCAGAGAGATGTTATCATGGACACCTTAATACTGCAACGTACCGTGCTTTCAGATGGACAATGAGAACGAATGTAATTACTAAGCATTGCTTAAGGTGATGAGCGTCACACACTGGGGCAGTCGTGACCGCGTTTGCGCGCCTGGTACGTGCAGTCCTTTTTAAGACTGCTGCTGAGGCGGCAGATTGGGGCGGTTGAAATGTCGGTGAAGGGTGAACGTAGAGGGGAGGGGATTAAACAAGGGAGGGAGCTGCACGTGAGTAAAGGATGCGATTCGTCAGGGATGGGGCTTAGCTTAACGTACCGTGATTCTGCCTCTCTCGCTTTACCATCCACCTGCCGCCACGTCTCTCCTCTCTCACGCTCGTCCTCCACACGCTGCATCATCCCTCCACCGACCGACCGACCGACCGACAGGGTTTAACAGACTGATGCTCTTGTAGCCCGGCTTGTATGTACATACGGAACACGTGGATCAGGGCGTGTCTGTGTGCGCATGAGAAGAAGGGTCATCGGAACCGGAGAAGGAAGGATGGTTTTACCAGTCGTGGTGCTCTCGCGAGTCTGTGTCTCTGGGGCGACCGAGCCCTGCCCCCGCTCGCCATGAGACGAGCCAACCGCGTCTCCTGCTCCATGCTGAACTGCTTCGTAAGTACAGCGTGTCTGTGTGGATGAGGGTCGTTAGGACAATCAGAGAAGCCGGCGAGCGAGCGTCTGTTCTTTGGTCTCCCTTAAAGAGGACGGGGTGCCACGTGAGCTCGCCAGCCCATCGAGATTAACAAACATTCAGCTTTTTTTTTTTTTTTTTTTTAATCGCAGTATGCTTATGGATATTATTGCAAGGCACCTAATTAATAGAAAGTCCTGATGCTGCAGGATATTCAGCAATGTAAAGAAGTAGAAATGGCATTCAGAGGTTTCCACTTCTTGTTGTATTACCTTGTAGTACTTGCACTTTCTTGCTCCCTTACCTGCTTTTATTTGACTTGCTTCTCTTTTTTGCTTTCTCATCTTAAGTTTTTGTTTGTTTTTCATTTATGAAGTGCTTTTTCTTACCAATTTTTTTTTTACCAATTTTATCTACAGTACTGTAAACAAAGCCTTCACCATTGTTACATATGCCATCGTTTTAGCGATGTTATAATGAGCATTTGTAGTTCTAATTTGATCAAGTGTTTTTACTCAATACAACCAGACGATACAGGAAACGTTTATGCAGAAATAATGCATAAACATTGTGGTAGCCTAGCAGTTAAAGGACTGGACTCTGGACCCTGATGGTCCCGGGTTGAAATCCCACCTCTGCCAAAAGCTGCCACAAATGGGTCCTTAAGCAGGGCCCTTAACCCTCTATTGCTTGAACTGTAAGAGTGCATTAATTGTAAGTGGCTCTGGATAAGGGCGTCTGCTAAATGCCGTAAATGTAAAATGTAATATGTGATGAAGAATTGAAAAGAAAACCACATTTGAGCAAAACCAGGATCTGGCAGCTTCATCAGGATGCCAGGTTGATACATCTACACTTTGAAGAAGCTTAATCAGGGATGGTCGTCTTTTAGAAGGATGGTAGAGAAGAAACCAAATTTTTAAGAAGAGGTCCAGAGTGCGATGGGTATGATATGCTAAAACTCACAGGATTAGGATGAAGCTCAGTGAGAGAAAGAGAAAGTGAAGAATCCCAGTCTAACATGTTTGAGGCCAGTTGTGTATAACAATACGTTATACTGTATATTTTCATAATAGAAATGCTAAAACAAATTTAATGGTGAGATTTTTTTTGCACGGTACTGTAAATATGTTGCTCAGTTAAGTAATAATGATCCTTTTTTATTTTTTTAACCCGGATTTTTTTAATTTGACCTATTTTTCTCCCTTCGAATTCTTCTTTGTTTCACTTTTTTGTTGCTCTTCATCTCCTCGTTATGGCTGTGTTGCTTTTTCAGTTCTCATTTGTCTGCTTGTCTTTGTCATGATTTCTTTCTATTTTGCGTTGTATTTCATCTTTTTAGTTCTTAGTCACTGGCGTGGCTTAAAGCTGGTAGTCCTGCTCTATCCCCTCTCAAAGTGATTGCTCCGCACCGGCGCCTCATAATTCTGTCGTCTTCTGGTGAAAGAAGAGATGAGTGGGGGCTGGTAGTTGGAGGAAGGAAATTTCATTTTGGCTGGAGGAGACTTGGTGGCCATAACCTGAATCTAATCCAAACAGTGGCTCATTTCACCCATTTCACCATTTTACGAGTGACCTATGAGCCTTCAATAGACTGTACCACCGTCTGATTGGACAGCACGTGCTCTGTGTCAAGGGTGTTTGATAAACGGCAAAGACGTTATTGTATTAGTGCGTTAGCATGGGAATACCATCAGTCACAAATCGATTGATTGAATCTGAAAAAAGAAGAAAAAGCTGAAAGTAAACAAGGCATGTTTATCTCACATTTATTTCTCTAGAAGCTTCTGACCGTTTTTATTTGTTTATATGTATTTGTATCATTACATTGTTTATATGTTTTCATATGAAAAAGAGTGAACAGTCACACTAAACGGATATGAATGGAACCTATACCCATTGGGGGGGGGGGCGACCAATGCAAATATGCAGGTGGAGTCAATAGCAAAAATACCAAATAAATCAGGATGGGCTTGTATTAATAAAGGTAATAAACACTGGTCACAAAAATAGGGCATCATTTTTGTTTTGAAATATCCCTTATTTTTTGTGAGCAGTATAGTATAGCACGATAGATGATGTGCATAATGGCTACATATATAACTGGCTTCCCTCTCAATAGGCTACAGGGCATCTGACTGTTCATGTTTTGGCAGTTTTGGGTGACCACATACAACCTACTGAACAGTCAGTGCGGGTTTTTTAATCGCTTTATATTCATTTTGAAATATCCCCTAATTTTTGTGAGGGGGAAAAAAAACCTCTGCTAAATCACTAAATGTAAATGGTTAATCTTTTAAGTGTACCGTCTAACCGTTCAAGCAAAAGTTTCAAAAGTTTTATAGAAATCCTTATGACAGGGTAGTCACAGTACATTACTATAATTTCTATTATTTTGTATTTCCATAACGTAAAAAAAAATGTGGTGTCAAGAGGTTTCGTGTAAATGGCGACGTTCCGCTTCCATTTGCAGGCAGTTTTCTTGTGAAAATACCTTTTCTACGGTATTTATATTCCAGTTCTGAAGACTATATGACTATGGTAATGCCTGATCAACATCATGTTTCCCAGAGCTTACTATGGCTGGTAAATGGTTCTTACCTGTATATTTTTTTTGGAAAAGTGTTTGTACTGGAACTTGTTCTCACAAAGAGCTATAGCTATTGTGATCATCCTTAATTTGTGTGTTAAGCACCTTCAGAAAAGTGCCATGGTCTTTGCAAATTCATTGTCAATAAAGGGATTTCGTATGCATATTTCCATTTACAGCATTAGGCACGCACTCTTATCTAGAGCGACTTGCATTGTAGGATTGTACCAAATGTAAGTAATTGTGGGTTGAGGGTCCTGTTCAAGGGCCCAAAAGGCGGCAGCTTGGCAGAGGTGGAATTTGAATCCTTGTCCTTCTGGGTTAGTGTCCTGCACCTTGACCACATGTGTTTAAGCAATGCTTGACTGTAATGTGATTTGATGTACAATTTTGTACCTCTGGCCTGCACAGATGAATGCTTGTTGCTTTTTTTAGGGCTTCAAATAATGGGCGTTGGATCCCAAGGGAGCTCCAAAGGGCTTTGATTGAATGCCCAAAGCTTTTTTCCATCTTTCTGATGCCATTATACCGTTCACTTAAACCGTTTAGGCCTGCAACACAAGCTCTGTGTAGGGATGCCTTATTAAGCATCTCCCTTTTTAACGTCGGCCTCATATAATTTGGCATTTTGCCAGAGCCTGCCCTGCGGGTGAGAAAACCTAGACCCATCCAGCACAGCATGTTGTTGGAGTTTACATCTTTCGATGTCTTTTAATACCACTTGCCTAGTACCGAATAAGTCTTATTTATGTCAAATTATATCGAATAATTGTCTTAGCAGTTGTATGCAGATGTAAAATATGACATTACATAAAGATTGAAAGAAAATATAATCACACACAGACTGTGATGGGTTAGCACTGCTGCCTCACAGCTCTGAGATCCCCGGCCTGTTGTGGGGCCTGCATGCCTTTTCCAGGCTTACGTGGGTTTCTCTGGGTGCTCTGGTTTCTGGAGACATGCTTGTTAGGTTAATCGGTGTCTTCAAAGTGCAGCGTATGCGTGTTTGCACAAAGATTGGTGGATTGGTGCCCGGTCTAGGGCTGTTCCTGTCTTGCACCCTACGCAGCCGGCTGGGCACCGACTCGGATAGGCGGATAATTAATGAATAGACTGTGATAAATTAGAGAATACAAACATTTGGGGGAAAATGCATTGATTAAAATAAAACTAGAGAATGTAAGTCAGTTATTTAGCTCTGTCCTGAGTGGGAAAGTTTTGCTGCATGGCACGTTCAGTCAACTGGTGGAGGTGAGGGGAAGTTATTGCCCTCATGTGCACAGAGTTTTGGGATGAGGGATGTAAATGAGGTCATATACCTCTAACCAGTTTTTGCGCTGTGCCAGGTTTCCCAACAGAACGTTGCCCAGAACATCGCACTGTCAGTCGTTTGATGTTATGGTTAACGATCCTCTGTTCTAGAAGGCTTACAAATTGTTTTTTTTAATTAAGATGAATTCTGGCAGTCTTGCTATATGGATTGCCTTGTTGCCGTAATCCTGATAATGTTTTGCTATTCGACTGGTTTGATAAAATTGCATTACAATTCAACAGGATTTAACTTGTCATGAGCTGATGTCACTCAGATATGAAATGTGAAGCTGCTGGCTTGACATGACGAACAATGTGGAATAAGAGTTCGGAAATAGTTTGTTCCAGTCGTCTGTCTCAGACAGGATGAGGTCATCCATCTTTTTGTCCTTCAGGTACATGAGGAACATTAAGATGACACGAGGGCTAAGTCTCCTGTTAGTTGGGTTTATGACTTTCTGACGGAGATATTTGGTTGTAACGTGTAGAATGATCCGTACCTTTCCTTCCCGACACAGCATGCACCGTATATGGGCAAAAGTATTGGGAATTTTTTTTTTTGATTTTTTATAAATTGGTCCTTCTGTGGAAATGCTTGCCCGTTTTTGCCCAAATGCATTTGGTCAGACCCTGATTTAGGATGACACTGATAACTCTCGGTTATCGTTCATTCCAAAGGTGAGGTCAGGGCTGCTGGCATCTCAAGGCCTTTCGGACCAAAGTCGCCCAACCATGCCTATATGGCCACTGAGGCACAGTCGTGCTGGAACAGAAAAGGGCCTGTTCCAAACTGGTCTCACAAAGTTGGAAACATTTTTCTCAAAAGTCTTTTTTTTTTATGCTGAAGCAATAAGGTTTCCCCTCACTGGAACCAATGGACCCATTCCAACTCCTGAAAAACAATCCCATAGCGTTATTCGTCCTTCCCCAAACCTTAAAGTTGGCACACTGTGTACACTGCATTCACTAAACCCAGATCTGACCATCAGACGCCAGGAGTGTGATTTGTCTCCCTGCAGAACATGGTTCCACTGCTCCAGATTACAGTGGTGACTTGCTTGGCTTGCGTCCATTTGCTTGGCGACTGAATCCCATGGCACGAATCTCCCCAGAACACAGTTTTAGGACGATTTTAATATTGGAGAACTGTGACTTTTCTGCCCTATGTGGTGTATGTAGCAGCATATCAAAGCACAGCACCGTATCAAGAAGTGCTCTGCACGGCGTTCTCCTAGCCGCTCAGTGCTAATCTTTGCTGTTTGTGCTATGGCTTTGTGCGCTTGTTAGGCTGCCGGTGATTCTCTAATCCCAGAGAGATAATCTAATACATAGTAAAGCCCCTCATTAGATTAAGGCTCCGTTTGGCAGCTCCACGTGGTAGTGTCACATTTACAAGGAAGGGAGAATAGAGGATGTGTGAGGAGGCTGGGAAGTGTGAATGCAACTCTTTAAGAAAGCGGGTCCCGGCAAACGTGGGGCGTTGCCATAGAAACAGCAGTGCAATTACAGTGCGTGTCTGCACGTCTGCCGGTCTGCACATCCCCTTCATTCTTTATTCATATGCTTCTTTATCTTTTTCACCATGCTCTCCTGGTGCAGGTGTGATTGTCCTTGCGCACTGCACTTCCCGTGTGGAGTAAATAATCTCTGCTCAGTTTGCTATTGCAGCCCCTATTAGAGCTCATCCGTAAACACACCCAGTGAGGGATTGCATGGCAAATGCTACAGTGTGGGTCGTTCAGCTATGGCTTGAGTGAGAAGCTGCTTGGAAACCAGGAAATATATATGCATGGGCGAGAAAGAAAGAAGGCGATGGATGGAAAGGGTGACCTGAATATCCGTTCAGAACATCTGAAGGGTTGGTAATAAATCTAATGCAGACGCCACTTCAAAATCGAATGTATTGATTTAATGTGAGTAACGAGGCGCTCTGGAAACAAAATGAAAATGGCAGGTTTCTTGCAAAATAAACAGACACACATGCATGTAAACAAATGCAGACCCTTTCGTCTCACACACACGTCGAGCCCTGGGTCGCGATCCCACCGGTGCCCGTTTCTGATTTGTTTTGATGATACCATTGAAGCATTTTAAGTTAATTGGTGTTATACACTCTGGGGTGTCGTTATGCTTGGAACAAGCACAATGCTTTTTGAGCTGTTTTGCAGACAAACGTACACCTTCATTGTCATGTTTTTTTTTTTTTTTTCAGCGTAAAACAAGTTTCGGTTGGGGCAGAGAAACTTAATTCTGCTAGACTTGAATTCAATTAAATTCAATTTGATTTCTATAGCACTTTTTACAATGTAACATTGTCTTAAAGCAGCTTTACAGTAATACAAGACCTTAAAGGCCAATCCCAAGTTGAGCAAGCCCAGGGCGACAGTGGCAAGGAAAAACTCCCTAAAATGGTAGGAAGAAACCTTGGGAGGAACCAAGCCTCAACAGGGGACCCGTCCTCCATGGGCGGCCTAGATGTTAATTAAACAAATACTAACTGTATATGAAATCATAGCAAAACTATTTTAAAATAAATAGCAAATTATTATTCAAATTTAGCTTAGCAATAGAAAAACATATGGGATAATCTAAATCAACAAACTTCAGGATCAGGATACCCCAGCCTTAATATAACTTTGCATTGTAATCAGATTTGATTACGTAGAATGATCATTAAAAGGAAAGTTTTTCAGACAAGTCGTTCTCGAAATGATCCATTTGCTAATCGAGCACTTGAGATTCTGCCAGCTGTGGAATCATGCCAAGCAGAAATGGGTGGACTGGAGTTCCATTCATCTGCCTAATGGAACCTTTGTGAACAGAGTGTTTATCGGTAAAGAGGAAGAGTGAAACTTTAAATCAGCCTAATAAGAGTAAGGGTGCACATCGTGTTCGTCAAAAAAACTATAGGAGTGGTTCGGCAGTAAGGTCTTAATCCATCATTGTCTCCGACGTAATTGTTGGCTTAGCCGTTTTTGGGTTTTACGCAGAACTAGTCCAAGCAGAAAGATGTGGACCTTGGTAGTTTGCAGGAAGTTTTCATCTTAACCTTTCATATGTTTTATATTCAATATCTCCGACTCCCTGCTGGCTAATGAAGATTTATAGTACTGGGACTGTGGTCCATGGCCCAGGGTTCAAATCCCACCTCTGACCAAAATCTGCCACAGTTGGGGTTTTAAGAAAGAACCTTAACCAACCATTGCTTGGGTTGTAAGACTGTGTGAGTTGTAAGTCGCTCTGGATAAGGGCATCTGCTAAATACCATAAATGTAAATGGCACGGTACAGCTCGATCCTCATATGACAGATAATGACATTATCATTATCCAAGTCGATATCGGGCTAAAAATCTCAATTTACATTCACTGACAAAAAAAATGTCACCAAGGAATCGAATAAAACTTTTAAGTACTTACAATATTGGAACCAGAAAAAATCTTGTTGTTTATTGGGTAAAACCGTACAGTGAAAGGAGGCTCTCGTACTCTTTTGGTCTGGGTTCTTTGTGTAGAGTCTGCATGTCCTTCCCGTGTGGGTTTACTCTGGGTACTCCAGTTATCTCCCACAGTCCGGTGACATGCTTTAGGTTAACTGATTACATTAAAATGGTATTGACTGGAGTGCATGTATGTGACCTTAAACAAAGTACTTTAAGCCATCTCTTGAGTGGATGCAAGAAAAAAAAATCCTCTCACAAACGTTGTAGCTGGACTTGTACGCTTGTTGGTTGCCGACGTTGGCATCCCAGCTGGTCCCATAAGCGCTCGATTTGTGATCAACCGGGCAGGCCAAGGAATTGAAGGTGCTACCTATGTCATGGTGGCCATCAAAGCAACAAGCTTGTGCTTCTTCTTGGCTCAAATGATCTCTACTGGTGGTCTTCCTGGGCTGTTCAGAACTTTGGGTGCGTTCGTCCTGACTGAAACGCACCAACACCTCCAAGTAGTTAGGTTAGAACAACCTAGAGGGTGGGCAGTTTGTCAAAACGACCGTCCTGTGTCCCTCAGTCTCCTTGATATTGAGTCAGAAGAGCTGGAACATTTTCCCCGTTAGCCAATCTTTGCGCAGTATTTATTTTGGCATGTATCGAAAGATACTGGTTTATTCCGTTTGATATTCAGTAACAACAACAAAAATCTGTATAATTAGTCAAGTCAGTGCAGATGTATTTATATAGAGATTTTTACAATGGAGTCTCACAGCAGCTTTTCAGCTTTATATTATCCTAAGGCCATTCCCAAACTGAGCAAGCCTAGGGCAACAGTGGAAAGGAAAAACTCCCGGGATGTTGCAAGGAAGAAACCTTGGAAGGACCAAGGCTCATAAAGGGACCCGTCCTCCTTGGGTGGCTTAGATTTTAATTGAAATAATGAAGTTTATATTAATAGTGTAATTCAGTAAATAACAATGGATACATCAAATAATGTATAAAAAATGCGTATCAGCAATTGTTTTGTCCGATACAGAGTCACTTTAAGGATAATGATTCCTCAATCGGGAAGTCCCTGGAGACACATTGGTTATTGGACTTGGGTCCATTGGGGTCAGGCCAGTATTGGGCTGTGGTGCATTCTGGTCCTTTACTGCTAGATCATTTCTTCCTGGATGTGTCTGGCTCTTTTGTTTTTTATTTTCTTTTTTTCTTTTTTTATTTCAGCAGGTAATGTCTGGTATGTCTACTTGTGCTTTTCTTTTTTTTTTCTTTTTTCTTTTTTCTTTTTTTTTAAACTGTGCTGTCTCCAGACTGTCTGGACACTGGCACTGAAGAATGTTGGCAACCCAGCACCTTCTTATGGTGGAAGAACTTGGATTATAGCGTATGTAATTAGACCGAGTAGAAAGTGGGTTAACTCGGGTCAGCTTTTTGATAAGTGGATGAAAGGGATTGCGTAAGGCAGAAATGTTGAGTCATTGTTTGTCCTCGTTTTTAGTGGAAGAGTGACCTCTAGTTGTTTGTGCTTTTGTCCAGTGAAGCTAGAAATATAGTCCAGAGTTCTGCAATCAGAGTGATAATTCAGTATACGATACAATGATTTTAGAGGACGTTATTGTACAGTATCTGGAGCAATTTGATTACAGTGTTATGATTTTAATGTGATGGCAGGGTTAACCGAGGCCATCTATAGCCAGTTTATGCTGCAGCTAGAGATTTTTTAAAAATCACTTTTTGTGCGTCTGCCCTGCAGCCTGCCCGCTCTGCTGACATCTCGATCTGTCAGCTACCCTTTTAACGGTTGTTTGCCTACGACTAATAAAGGAAAATGGCTCTTGTGACACGTGTGTAAAGGCTCTTGAAGGTTTTATATAGGATCTGAACATCTGGCTGTGGCTAACATCAGAGCTCAATGACTAACTGACAAGTTGGCATTGGGCATTGTGCCAGCAAGTCAATGGTGACCCAAGTGTTCAGAAAAAAAAACTATTCCTGATCACACTTCTTGGGACTGTAGAAGGTTCAACTGGGCATTCCGACAAAACTGCTAGTTTTATCTGTAGTGACACACTACATACACTGCTCACAAGAATTAGGGAATTTTTCATTATGGGATATTCATTTGTTTCAGTATTAAGCGATAAAGGAAGAATCATTTGATTTTATTTCATTAAACAAGATGATCAAATAAAGCAAATAAAAAGTCAAAAAGTTGTTCGATTACGCAAATAAGATGCAAACTCAGTTATAGTGATTGTGGCAACAAATAAATGAATAAACATACAAACCATCGAGCCACAGGATCTTACTGAGACCAGTCGGCACGCAAGTACGATGTCTCAGCCTTTCACAGATTAAGAAAACAATTAAAGCAGTTGCACAAACTTTTGTATCCGACTTCACCGAGGCATTAATTCTTACCGATTCTGGAATGACAGAGCCCAGCGCTCACATCATCGCTTTTATTGTAAATGCAAGCTGCTTTTCAGTTGTACAATTACAGATCTATTTACTGGTCTATACGCACGTTTTGTAATGGTTAGGAAATGTAAGAGTACAGCTGTGCAGCATGCTCACTAGGGCTGCAACTAACGATTACTTAACAATCGATTAATCAGTCCATTTTTTATTTATTTATTAATTTTTTTTGTCCCCTGCAACACCCCCCCCCCCAATCCATCCCCCCACCCCCCTTCAATGAATCGGATTAAAAAAATATATTTTTCAAGTAGCGAAAGTGCAAAAGCTAAGAGATGCGCGCACACTTTGGCACAATATGTAACATAGTGTGTAAATACCTAATTCCACAAATTAGCTCGACTGTTACCTTAATCCCTGTCTAAATGTTATTCATCCTGCCTATACAGTGCAGCGTCTTCACTCGTACTCTGTCCGAAAATTTCAACTTAAGCTTAATCCTTAATTACCTCAATTGTGTACAAGTTATATTTATTTCTAAAGCACATAAATACCATTTAAGCTAATTCAAATTAAATTAAAAGTAAAACACGTACTCCATCACTGCCATTATCCAGTTAGCAAGCTAAAAAACAGCATGAACCGTGCTATGCTATGCCAGTTCGAATAGTGTAATTGCACCGTTACGTTTCCTCACTTCAAAACTGAACGAAGTCGGGATACTGTAGAGCTTTACCCTGCTGTTGAGCTCCCTTCATCCTCATCGGTTACTCTAACATGTTTCCGTTTCAGGTTCTGTATGATCACCGTTTGCTCCCGTGCCAAGTCAAATCCCCCTAGCAGAGCTTGCATGTTACACATTTCTTAGTTGTGTGAAGCGTGAAGTGCTCCCACACTACTGAAGATTTAAGCCGAACCTTCTTCTCTGCGTCGGTCATGTTTCTTTTGTAGAATGTATGACCTTTTTCATGTTGAGCTATTTAGAAATTTCCGTGTCGCCCCGTTCAAGTCGTTCTAATTTATTTTTTCCAGCGTTGATGAAGCGTAAGCGGATATGTAAAGGCGAGTAAGATACAAATCGTATGACGCGACGAATCGATGACGAAATTCGTTGACAAACACGTTGAATAATCGATTTTTTTAATGCTCACATCATTGCCCATACATATTGGCGTTAACTGGCAATGCTGGTCTCCTGTCTGAACTTTAACCCTCTCAGCTGGCACATCTGAGTGCGATGTGGTTTCGCATTAGCCACAATTGCCAGACGTCTCATCAGGGAGCCCATCTGACGTGTGTATTTTTGGCTACCCCATCTGGTCATTAAGCTGCACCTTCAGAAACGTAAGATACCTCAGTAGATTAGTATTAGACTTTTGACAAGCTGTCATGTTGTTTATACTTGGCTTGCATCTTGCTGATCCATGACTTGCAATCCACAATAAATGAGCTTTGCACTGTCTGATGTGTTCAAGTGCTGAAGACATTCTTCTTCTTCTTATTATTATTATACATGATTCTAGATTTCTGATTAAATTGGGTTTTCTGTCATTTTCTTTTCCGAGGTTGAAATTGTGGATAAGCCGTCAGTTTGCAGATGCTAGCTTAGCGTGTATGTGCACTCCTGGTTGTTTTTGACTACTGTGACTTTTGCAAAACTGCCCAGTGACCAGGCATCTGGCACAAGCTGTTTAATTTATTACTTCTTTCAGCAGCTACCCGGTACAGAGAGCTCAGACGTACTTCAGGGCTCAATGCCACACTAACTTTTGTGCAGGTGGTTTAAACTAGCAAGCATCTTGCCCTGTCCGTATTAGGTTTACAGCAGTGCTTCTGGTGTTTTAATGGTAGTTTAATCCTTTTTCTGTTCTCTTTTGTACTACTTCCAAGGGCGTAGAGTGAGGACTTTGATGCCTTTCTGTCATAAAGTTCACGATTGCTCAAGGTCCTGTTTGGTCAATGTTTAATCTGCTACGTGATGGTCGGGACCACGTTACCCAAGCACTTGGCTCGAGATGCCAAGATAAATTATATTGGTTTGATTCAGATTCTGCTTATGAATTCTAAGGTTCGATTCCAAACTGGTGAAAGCATGCATCAAATGTTTAGGTATAAACAGTTTTTTTTTTTTTTTTTAAACCATCTTAATGATGCAGCCTCCAATAGAACATTTTAACTTTTCACATCTATCGCATTTAGCCAATTTTTTTTTGCTCTTTAAAGTGAAGCCGAAATTGAGCTACCATCATGTGCTGTTTTAAAATGACAGGTATTTCTGCTGTAATCGTGGCCGTGTACTTGAAGCATAAAATCCATTAGTAGGAACCAATAAGTATAATTCAAAAAAATTTTTTAAATTATTTTTTAAATTCTAACTGGGTAAGCAGTTTTTGGAGTTTTGGATTGTTGCACTCGTGTCTCCATATCATAGCAGGGTATCGGGAAAATGGCATCTAATGTGTCTTCAGTACTTCTAGAAAAGGCAGCCAGATGGCTTTTACCCCGCAAGCCGCTACGTATAAAATTTTGTCAAGTTAAAAAACCGTAAACACAAAAGACGTAAACAAACATTTCAAGTTTCAGTTTTCAGCTCAGCATGTTTAAAATGCGGCTTTGGTTTTGTCTGGGTTTTTGTTTGTTGCGGCACTTTCTGACTTCTCTGACCATGTTACGCAAATACCACAGGCCAGATGTTTTCAGGCTTTAGATACATGTGCAAGATACATGCTGGGGGTCAGTCCGCATTATACACATGACTCCCAATACCACAGTGATTCATAATGTACTGCTCCCAAAAAAAACGTAATAATGCCACTTAAATATCCCCCAATTTTGTGAGCAGTGAAAAAGATCAAGCGTGTCCATTCACATCTATAGCACGTTTTAGACTGGCATCAGAAGACGTGTCCTTATGTAATTAAAAAATCTTAAGTGCAATAAGTAATGGTGCCTGACACCTGCAAACAGTGGCCTTCCAATCTGTGTGAGCTCTTTGTGAGGAGCATGATTGTAGTATTACCTGTATTATCTTCTCCAGTTTTATGTGGGTAAAGACGAAGCAGAGCGATAGGGAAGAGCGAGTGCTTAAATAATTCAAGACTTCAGTGCGTTTGCGTTTAATACGCGTCCATGCGCTCAACTATCACATACTGACACGTACATATACATAGATGCTCTTATTTAATGGAGTGATTTATATTGCATTGTAGGGTGAGGAGGGACCTCCCAGTCTGGAGTACATCCAGGCCAAGGACCTGTTCCCCCAGAAAGAGCTGGTCAAAGAAGACGACAGCTTACAGGTGAGGTTCTCTCATTCTCTTCGTTTGGTGATCCATCCTCTTTCAGGTTGCCTATGTAGTAACATCAACGTGGCTGTTTAACTAACGGTGTGTTTGGAAGCAACTGGTATCGTCTGCTGTGAATTTCGGGGGTTATTTTCATTTTCGGATTTGCTCGATCGGTCCAGGTGCAAACCCTAGACTTGTGTATAGAACTTCCTACCTTTAAATCTGCTTAAAACGGTTAACCAACAGTTGTGCAAAATCAATAGCACAAAGCTTATTTTATAATGAGAAACTGAATATGGAACGTCCTTTTATTGACTAAAACGAAATGGTTAGCCCCTTGGTTGGTGCTGCTCGGCTGCTGCCTGGTTAAGAAGAGACATACAAGTTCAGTGTTGGCGTTTATCCAAGCGGTGATCTCATGACTTTGTGGCAGAGCTGCAGGAATGCGGTGGTATACAACTGACCCATCATTTATTGACCTGCTCTAATTTAAGCGTCGTGAGCCACTGATTCAATTATTCATCCGAGTTTCCCCTGCATGAACATGAACTGCAGTAGCTGTCTGCATGTCATTCCCATGTCCAAGTTACCTAATTCGAACAACTAGCTAGCCTTGCTTTTTTTGCCCGCAGTGAATAGGAGGTATTAGTGTGAGGAGGTACTGGTGAGATTAACAACGGGGCAATACGATGCCTATTTTTGTCGCACACATGCAGGATGCCCCGTAAAATCATCCATGTAGGAAAAATAGCTTCTATTGACAGAAATTGTTCAACAAACAGTTCATGGTGCCAGTTTCAATGGTGTTATTTGCCTGTTGCAAATGGTTAACATTTAACATTCAACTCATAAGGATACAGTTGCTATGTTATAACAACTTGAACTACTTGAAGGCTACGTTGATACTGCAGGAGAAAGGTCCAAATCCAGTTTGTAATACCTTTTTACCATGACCTACGTACAACCCTAGTTCGAACTGGATATGCTCTTAAACTGACCTCATGATTTTATTGGTTTACTCTGGTGTCGCGATTCAATTCAATTCAATTTCTATAGCGCTTTTTACAATGTAGCATCGTCTCAAAGCAGCTTTACAGTAATACTAAAAGGCCAATTCCAAGTTGAGCAAGCCCAGGGCGACAGTGGGAAGGAAAAACCCCCCCAAAATGGTAGGAAGAAACCTTGGGAGGAACCAAGACACGACAGATGCGTCTGCGGGGAGAACTCTCTTGATGCAAGATAGAAGCCAGGGGTGGTGTTGACAAAACATCTCAGTGGGGCTTCGTCCCTCTGGGGTATGTCGTTATGATAAGCCTTTATTAGTCCCACAGTGGGCAAAGTCACATTATTACAGGAGCGAAGGTATAGCAAGGCACTCGGTATGAAGAAAGATGTAGGCGAATAGAACAAAATATAAACATTAGTGATAAAGTTACTCCTGTAAAGCATATAAAAGTTTATTTACAGAAACAGTGGGATATGCACATTGTGGCGTTACTAATACTGAATTCCGTGTGGTGTTAAAGTGCTAAATAAAGTGCACCGAGTGCGTTCTTGAGGCTTTCAAACACTGTTTGGCTGATGCTTTGTTAATCACACCAACTTGTTTTTTGCCCTTCAGTTGTTGGAAAGTTGACTTTTTAAAATGTTACTTAAAATGTTTCTTAAAATCTTGTCTCTCTCATTTCCTGCCTGTAGGAGCCATTGCCTTTCTCACCATCCCTCCTCATGTCCGTATCTATACTTTCAGACAGTGCTTTAACCTCATCCTTTTGAAGCTTTGCTTCTTTCTAACTTGGTCAGGCATCATCTGGTCTGACTGCGGCACCATGGAGGGGGAATGCCCCTCCCACAGTTTGGAATTACTGTCAGCATAATTGCTGCAACTCCAGATACAACACTGAAAATAGGCCAACAACCAAAAATGTCCAGCCACCAGCATCCTGTGTGCGCTGATGGAAGATTAGGGGATGACTAACACAAACTGGGCAGCAACAGATGAGCTACGGTCTCTGACTTTAAATCTACAAGATGGAGCAATAGGATATATATGCGTCTGTTAAACGAGCAGCACTGCGGTCTGATCGTATCGTACCAACACCTCACCATCGCGTCAGGGGCACTGCAGTGCTGGTCTTGTGGTGGCCCTGATCGCAAGAGAACAGAGGAAAGGGGACGAATAAAGTAGAGAAGCAGACAGATCACAGTCTGTAATTGTAGAACTACAAAGTGCGTCTGTGATACGGAATTGATGGAACTGACAAAATGGCCATTGAACGTAGAAACGAGGAGGTGTACCTAATAAACTGACCACGCTGCAGTTTTCATCGGAATCAATACAATTCACCCCGTTTAACTAGAGCTTTTATTCTGGTTCAAACTATTGATCGCCAATAAATCAGATGCATGAACCCACGTGACACGGAGCAGCACGAACGCTGACTTTGCTTTAAATACAAAGAGGGTCTTAAAGCATCTTAAAAGCCTTGAATCGTCTTGTAGTTCTTAGGAACCTCACAGAAATACTGAGCGTCTTGTTCTCTAGGTGAATCCCCAACCTCTTGATGTTCTGCTCATGCAATATCTCGGGGCAGCTGTGCAAACACGTAGAGCTGTGCTTACGAAGCCGTTCCATAACGCGTACGACGGCCAGCGTAGCTGTGATTAGAACGCAGAGAGAAACTGAGAGGCTGATTAACTATGTACAGCTATGACATCATTTCCAGTGTCGTGCTTCTGTTCAAGAATGAGAGCTGCAACTCAATGTACATCAGGTTTTGTATATGCACCATATTGTCTACGATTGGACCCGGATATTTCATGGATTTGTCACTCCATAGTACTGTCATCCATTGATTTTCATTCCAATCTGTATGAGCTTTAGCGTAGCTTAGCCTATTCGCCCTGTTTCCCTTCCAAAAGAGGGTGCTTTTGGCTGCAACCCTTCCAAAATGTCCATTGATGGGCAAGCTTTTTTTTGTTTGTTATTTTTTTTTTTAAACACTGTAGGGAGGAACAGAATAACATGGCAACCTGATTAAGCTACCAGATGCTACTGTTACTCAAGTTTAAGGGAAGGTCACGTGAAATACTTGACACTTTAGCTTTAATACTAAAGCTAATTTTTGACAAACAGACACACACAGATGCACACTGACCTGTGTGTATGTGCGCCCGCCTGTGTGAGTACGTCTGTTTCTGTACATCTGTCTGTCAGTGTGCATCTCTGTGCACGTCTGTGTGAGGGAGAACTGACCCCATCAGGCCATGAATCTGTCTCCTGAAGCTTTGTGGTCTATGGATTAGTCATTTTGTCCTCTCCGATATGGAGGTCTTGCACATCCTTAGGTATCCTAAGGATCCATCCTTGAGTACCTTTTGTTTCAGAATTGTGTTCATCAGAAACACCGTCTTGCATTTTTAGGTGGACAGGCACGCTAAGAGAAGAGTATAAATAAGAAATGGAGCGAATGTCCCACAGGGCTCACTGCACTTGCAGAGAGAAAAGTCTTCAGAGTTGAAAATATAAATAATGCATGTAATGCACATACACTGACATGTAACAGTTAATTAAACAGACCTTCATTGCATCAAAACAATTCCTAATTATTGGGAAGGCCCCAAGGTTATCTAGGTTTTTCTTAAGAGTTTACTTCTAGTCGTTGAGCTGGCCATTGTTAGATTCTTGATTCTGTAAATACTGATCCATTTATGGAGTCTGGTGCACATTTTTTGGATCGCTTTTCTGCTGGAAGATCTACCCACGACCCAGTTGTAGCTTCTTGGTTGATAAATTCTGCATCCATGATCACGTGCGTCCCAACCTTTTGGAGGAAAAACTCTTTGTTGCAGATCATCTGCCATACTTCACAGTGGTTTCCGGAGGTTTTACCTTGTCCTATGTGCTTCAGAATAGTAATTATAATAATTTATAAAAAAATTTAATATGATTCTGAAGTCTGCCTTGATCGTAAATCGCATTTACTCTTTAGCATTTAAATTTTTAATTCACTCGTCTCTGGCATTTTGTGAATATCTGAGATTTTATGGTGTTGAACAAATATTTGCAACTTGGGAAATGAGGGAGGATGAACTACTGTTCACTGGGAAACAAAAAAAAAACTTTTCTTACTAAACCCTTGGTGTATTTTATGATTAGTGATTTCTTTCAAAGATTAGTGATTAGTTATTTTTTTCAACAAACAGGGGAGCGATGATGCACACTGCTCACGATACTGAGTTCACGATTAGATTTTCACACCGTTATCGATTTTGCATTCAATAAAAGGCATGCCTTTTTATTTCCGAAGTACGCTGCACGTTCACCTGAATATGTTTTTAAGCAAAAAAAAAAAGTTAGTCCCCTGCCATCAAAAGAAATTACTAGTTGCAGGTTTAAAATGCTCCCCTGCAATTAGAAGACTCCCTGAGATTGTAATGCGTATCTGTATTCATGACTTATGATTGCACCCCCTGGTGTTCAAAAAATGGCATTGCATTAGATGGCATTATAAACAAGAACTCATCATCCAACTTGACAAAGTGCATCGTCCTACTTTTGTATCGTTACTCCCCTACTGCTAAACCCAAAAAAAATCTATGCTTAGTTGAACGGAGGATGGTCAGAACATGTGTATATGATCGGCCGTTTGGAGTGCCTGAGCAGGACAGAAGTTAAAACACGAAATGTATCACTTACAACAAGCAAGGAATTGATGGTATCAGTTGTAAAATCTAGCTATTCCGTACACACTGGGCACAGGTGGTAAAAATGACGATTTTAAATAGCTTAATAAGTTATGCACCACAGGAGCACGTTTACAAAGCATGTTTTAATGTCTATGCACAAGAACTCGTACAGTGTTACAGTGTACAGGTCAGCCTCAATATTCTCTGTGTTAACACAGCTAATGGACCAAATGAGAAGCGCTGGCATTAAGAACCAAGCCTCGCCTTTCTTTCTTTTTTTTATTTGGCATACTGAGCACGAAAAACACCTGACTCTGTAGTTAGTAAAGGCCAGAGCTGGAGCTCGGGAACATTTTTCCATTCATTTCCACTCTAGCTGGACTAAAAGTTTCCACTGACGGTGTTCAGCCTCGCAGGTTGAGGGCCAGCTAAAACGAATTTGCCAATTCCGACCTCTTTTCGCTAAGAGGAGCCCAAATGTTCAAGAGCCAGCTTCTCAAGACAGGCAAACCTTTGTTTAGTCTGCCCTTTTTTTTTGCATTCTGCTTCTAAACTAACCAGGTCTGTACACATGGCACTGAAGCACTTCACTGTTCAGGGGTTTTAAAAACAGGCTTTAAAAAAAAAACGAAAACCTGCCAGTTAGACCCCATGGGCATACCCATGACGTCCTGTTTACCCGCAGTCTGTAGGTGTGCAATGCCATCAGGGCACCGACCACACAAACCACTGGCAAAGGGTGGCATAATTTCGAGAATTAAATTGGAATCGGATCCACTACACTCCCACACACACACACACAGTTAGTTTAAAGGGAAAGTATTTTCCTTGCAAAGTTAGTATGAGAAACTCCGTTAACTCCAGACCAACCTGATGCACAGCTTGGTCTCGATTCTTGTTATTTATATCCTTATACTTTACCGTTTCTTTAAGGCAAAGTAAAAATACCTAAGACGGTTTTGTGATGGTGCCGCTCTTATTTGTGCTTGTGAATGAATAACTCGTTTGGTTGAAGCAGTTTGGAAAAGCAGTGTGTGAACAACTAGACTTTCCCGTAAGTCCCGTACGTGCCGTTGTGGAACTCTGACCTCTCCTTTGCGCCCGCATTTATAGTTTTGGAATTTTCTCGCTCTACGTTCTTTCTCTACGAGTGCTTGTGTTTTATTTTGCAAAGTTAAGTGTGTCTGTCTGTGTTGTAGGTGCCTTTTCCGGCTCTTCAAGGTGAGGGGGTGGAATTTCTAGGTCGTGCCGATGACTCCATCATCGCCATCTCCAACTACAGGCTGCACATTAAATTCAAAGACTCCATTATCAACGTAAGAGCGGCCCCTCAAGTCCTCCAAGAATTCACTCACTTTCTCTCGTACACACATTAAGGTCATGGCGAGGGAATGAATCTGCACCACAGATGACCAGATTTTGGCTGTCTGATCTTTTGAAACTTTGAGATATCGTATGCAATATTTAGACTCAAATACATTATAATAAGTGAACACACACACACACACACACACACACACACACGCACGCACGCACGCACGCACGCATACACGCGCTTCTCAAGTTGTGTGAGAAAACTAAAAGTGAAACGTGAGACAGTTAGCAAATGAGGCTTCTTTAGGTGATAAGGTTATGGGACGTACCGAGTGCTCTTCCCCGACTTTGAGCAATGTACGTTACTGTGCAAATGTTTAAGGCCACCATTTATATTTGGGGTTTTAACAATAATGTGATGTCCATATATACCACATTGGACCCAGATATTTCTTGGATTAGGCACTTCATAATACCCTCATCCATTGATTGTCATTTCAGTCTGTATGAGCTTTAGCATAGCTTAGCCTTTTCACCCCGTTTCCCTTCCAAAAAAGGGTGCTCTTGGCGGCAACCCTTCCAAAGCGTCCATTGCTGGTCAGGCTTCTTTAAACTGCAGGGAGGAAAAGAATAACATGGCAACCTGATTAAGCTGCCAGATACTACTATTACTCAAGTTTAAGGCAGGTCACATGAAATACTTGCCACTTTTTCCCCATACTTTCCTTTTAGTATTTTACTACTGCTTACACCTTTTCTAGATTGTCTGGATGTTTTCTAATAAGGAAAATGAAAAAATAATTACGTATAGTCCTCACACCATTGCCAAAACGACAGTATATGCAACCTAAGGATGGCCTAAATTAAAGGCGACCTATCGAACACTGACCTAAAATGGCATTTTTAATCTGTATAAATTCAGTAATTATAGAAGAGACCGTAATGTACTGTTTCAACCCTGTCTAGGAGAAAGCCATAATACTATGAATAGAATGGTATGATGGATTGATGTATTGATAGAAAGTACTACTTCCAATAGGGCATGCGCATTCTCTTACAAATGCTACCAGATATGTTTGTTGTTAGGCCTTGTATAAGCAAGCTGAAACTTTAAGACTTGCTTCGGTCTACCAATCTAAATAACAAACGTCAGCCAATCAGGAACCAGTCTGTTGCTTGTTTTTTTTGTGTGTTGTAATGCTTATTGCAGTTTCTAGTCCACTCACTCCAGCCGTACACATTTACAATAGCCTTATTCCTAATTCCCCAGCTGCTGAGGGTTACCGTTCTGTGCCAAGACACAATTTCTTTTAAACCAGTGAACTGAATCCATTCCCCCACTTTGTCCAACCCCTGATCTTAAAAGGCCTCTTTCACAGCACCCCAGAGAGTAAATGAGGTCATGTCAGGCTCTGTAACAGAAAAAAAAACTCTTTAAGTGCTTCCCACCTTTCAGAAATTACACTGGCTTTCTCCTTACCTCCCTAGTAACTATAAATCTGACACACAAAAACATGTGACATTGCAAGAATCGCATCGGTTACTATTTTTTAGTTCTGATGGCTTTAAAGAAGGAATGCCGTTTGTAGTTTTAGGCTGTGATGTTATGCACCGATCGTGTGCATGACATCGATCATCCTACCACAGTGTTCCTGAGATGCAGTCCATCAATGGTTTCGCATTAGCTTTAGCACAACTGGCTAGGCCCACGGTCCTAATCAAGGAAGGGTCAAGACTCTAAAAGGAATTAAGGTGATAAACGAAACGAATTAAATGTCCTTGCCTTCAGGTTACCAAATCAATAACTTCGTATTTAAAGCTGAATATAAAAATGAAAAAAGGGAGACCATGTTTAAAGAAAATATAAGGCATTGGATATGTGGATTATAGGTGTATACAGTGTCCCAGTATCAACAGTATTTAATTATAACTTTTCATGGAACAGCACTGAAGATCTGACACTTTGATACGATGTAATGTAATCACTCTACAGCTTGTATAACAGTGTAAATTTACTGTGCCCTCCAAATAACTCAACACACAACCATTAATGCCTAAACCACTGGCAACAAAAGTGAGTTGCAGTTGGTGCCCAATTAGTCATTACCCTCCCTGGTATCATGTGACTCGTTACATAGAAAAATCACAATATTAATAGAAATCTATTAAATATTAATTCTTACAATAAAGAAAGGTTATAAATCATAAAATAATACAATAGCTGTTGTTTATACTCAGTGTGTAGGATATGAGGTGCTGGAAGCTCGGTACGGGCGGAGCATGTGTGATACGAGGGTGATGTATGGAGTAAGTAAAGAGAAACGTTCCATTACTTCAGCGTACTTCAGGTTAAAAACACTACAATAGAGTATTTAGTCAGCGGATGAATACTCACCAAAAACGAGAAGTAAGACCAGAGCGTCGGCCGCCCGAGTCGCTACTTGCCGACGTGACGATTTTTTTTATCTGCGGTGTTTTGTTCTCTGTTTGTGAAAGTTTCATTCTAGACCGAATTCATTCAAGCCCTACGATGAAACCCGAACGTTCTGCAAGTTCTACTTTAAGTACAAATATACATACATATATATGAAAAAGAACAAATGAATAAAAGAGCATTCCTTCGTTCTTATGTTTATTTGTTTTTTCATTTGTTTTGAATGGTTATACATTAAATTATTTTAGTTTAACTAGTTAATTCTTTCATTGGTTCTTTTTTTCATTATTTTGTTTATTGTTTTGTTTGTTCAATTTTGATCTTTTGTTTGTTCACCTGTTCTTTTGTTTGGCTGTTCTTTTTTCTATTCTTTCTATTGTTTTTTTTTGTTTGTTTGTTTGTTTCTTCATTTTTTTGGGTTGTTCTTCCTTTACTCTTATTTTGTTTGTTCATTTGTTCTTTTCTTATTGTGTTATTTTTGTTTGACCATTTGAATGAGAGGACGAATGAAAGCATGAGCACAGAAGGAACAATTGAAAAAAGAAACAAAGCAAAGCTGGTCTATTCTTTTGTTCGAATTGATCTGTTTGGTTTTTCATTCGCTTTCCTTTATGTTTGGTCTTTATCGGTTTGTTTGGCTTTTTGTTTGTTCTTTTGATTGTTTTTGTTCTTTCATTCTTTCAGTTGTTTTTTTTTTTGTTAGTTAATTTTGCTTCCTTGCTCTTTTTTGCTTTCAAATGAAATTTCAACAAAGCTAACAAAAGAACCCTGGTCTGATAACTAATAACTAAACTAATAACTCGCATCTAAAAATGACCTTGTAACCAAACGAAGATATCTGATGTTTTAACATGGCAATGAACTACATGTACCTACATTTTGTATTTAGTTCATTTGGTTAAGTCTCATTTTAAATGCCTCTGTGTTTTTATTTCATGGTCTGCAAGTGCTTGCAAACTTTCATCATTTCTGCGGTCCACATTTGCATTGCTTTTGCGGTTTATTTTTTGCTTTTTGCATAGTCATTTCCCCTACTTGTTTCACCTCTGTCATCTTCTTTTTTTTTATTTTCTCACCTGCTTTCTCTCTCTCCCTCTTCCTCCCTCTCTTTGTCTGTGCCCTGGTGTGTGATAGATGTACCCAGGCGTGGACACTGAGATCTCTGTGAGTACTTTCACACCTCCACCTCGCTTATTTTTCCATTTCATCTTTTTCTCCTGCTGCTTTTCTTTAGTACACAAAATGAAATTTGGGCTGATTTGCTGATTAGGAGTAGTAGTAGTAGTAATTCATAAATAAAAACTTTCATCGTCTTAATAAAATCCTTCTTTTGTGAGCGAGTTTCACATTGTTCCACCAATTTAGTGTCTTTTGGGCACAGTTTGTTAAACTTTTTATTCTCGCAGCGCTAGTGTGCCATAAGAAGAAGGTGACAGAATAACCAATAGAGTAGCAGAGATGGAGCGGTAACTCGCTCATTCCTTTTTTTCCATGTCGTGAAACGTACCTACTACCCCAAAAGCTCAGTAAAGAAAACGGTATGGCCATCATTTTATCATTTGGAAATCTGGAAAGCAGCAGTAGTTGTAGCTTAAATCTGGCATTTAATTAATTATATTTTATCCTTGCGACCGCTAATGAACTAAGCCCTGAATGAACGAAGTTCCTTTCAGTTACTAGGATGAAAATACATGTTTACCACCATGTACGTTTGTGTTTTAATGGTTATGAGAAGGAATGGCAACGTTACAGGCGGTAAATGCTTTGCCAATCATGTTGCAGGCCTGAAATGCAGGAATGAATGTTTATTAACAAGTAAAATTAAGTTAACCAGACAAAACTAGCTCAGGTTCATACTGTCTGCAATGAAATAAAAAATAAAATTCATGGCGTTGAGTCACAGATGGCTGCATAAAAAGCTTGGAACAAGGCTAGCCTTTTTCAGGGTGGCATACCGAGTTGGAACCACTAGGACCATTTGTTTTGGGTGTTAACCTGTGCCATACCTAACAATCCATACAAGTTAACGTAACGCACACCGCATTTGTTATCCGTATTCCCTAACGTCCCGACGTTTTTGGTATTTTGGGCTGTGAACTACTTATTAGGCAGTAGTACGACTTCAGTCAAGGTCATTGCAGTATCAGACATTTTCAACAGCCACCTGGGTCTTAGGCTAAGGAATTTAAAGAGCATATGTAAAAGTGAGCATTGATACAGCAACCATCTATTGCAAATATAATTGGTTAACAATACAAGCGATTGACGCAGTGGGATTTTAATCCAGACTAAAGACCCGTTTTGAGCATAAATGCATGTGGTTTCATTTTTTAAAAGGCCTTGGTATTGGATTTCAGTAGCTTATGAGGTCGACGGGATTTCGCAGTGTATTTAAGCATGCTGAGCCTGATTTGGTCGGAATGGGACTACTCTGGCTACAGTAAATCCTATATCATAACCCCACCACTCTTTTAAGAGAGACGTATTTAAAACGCTCTCAGATCATACCCAAACGAAATGGCTGTTTCCAGTTCAGTGGTGTATCCGATATTAACGGCTGGAACAGCAGGCTTTGATCAGCACTGAATGTCCCTTCTGTCTGAAGCGAGTTGTCCTTTAGTTATTCAGAATTTCCTCTTTCTCTCTGTGCTAATATTTATCTTAAAACAAGTTTGGCCTTTTCCTATTTACTCAGTTCTTTCGTGTGCTTATTGCGTTGCAGGTGCCTCTCAGGCTGATTGAGAGCGTGGAGAGCAGAGATATGTTCCAGCTACACATCATCTGCAAGGACTCCAAAGTAGTGAGGTTAGCCCCACACACACACACACACACACACACACACACACACACACACACACAGGGCTATGGTGGGAAGCTCTATTGCCACTCGCTCAAACTTTTGTCAAAAATTGCAAGACTTTAAAGCACTCGACTTCAAAGCTGTAAACCAGGTCAATTATGGGTTTTCTCTGAAACCCAAACAGACATTTTGGTCTTTGGAAACATCCTCCTGCATCATCCACTTACTGTATACTGTAATTCAGTCTTACAACTTATTCAGGGAGACTGGCGATTTTGTGTGGGGTCACAACAGTAGTACTTTCTTTTTCTTTCTTTATTGACTTCGTAGTTTGATGGTGAATCCAAAACAGATACAAGTGCGTAAATCACTTAAAATTGAAGTGATTTGATTACATTAAATGGGCGAAACCTTTGGTCAGAGGTAGGACATCGCAAAGACAACCCCTGTTTTGCACTGTTTTTTTTTTTTCATGCAGAAAGCCTCATTTGAAGAGGAATCACATCGCGCGCGCACACACACACACACACACACACACGCCTCTTACAACCTGTCAAGCATATGGAGGAAGAAAGGTTAAAAGGGTTTAAATTGTTCTTACTAGAAGTTGGATAAAGTTGGGTTGACTCAAAACATTCCCCTTTTACAGTCATTCTAGTCTGTCGCCTGAAAACAATATTATATATACACACACATTTAAAGCCTCCAGCAGCACATAGACACACCTGCACGTGCAGGCACATTTGAGAAAATAGATCAAATTATAAAATTGCAATTTCAAAAACTTTTTTTGCTGGAAATTGTCCTATGAGGGACATTTCAGCTAAATATTTTTAAGTAAGTGTGTCTGTGTGTCTGTCTGTCTGTGTGTCTGTCTGTCTGTGTCTCTGTGTCTGTCTGTGTCTCTGTGTCTGTCTGTGTCTCTGTGTCTGTCTGTGTCTCTGTGTCTCTGTGTGTGTGTGTGTGTGTCTCTGTGTGTGTGTGTGTGTGTGTGTGTGTGTGTGTCTCTCTGTGTCTCTCTGTGTCTCTCTGTGTCTCTCTGTGTCTCTCTGTGTCTCTCTGTGTGTCTCTGTGTGTGTGTCTCTCTGTGTGTCTCTCTGTGTGTCTCTCTGTGTGTCTCTCTGTGTGTCTCTCTGTGTGTGTGTGTGTCTCTCTGTGTGTCTCTCTGTGTGTCTCTCTGTGTGTCTCTCTGTGTGTGTGTGTGTTGCTTCTCTTGTTCACCTCTGAAGGAAATATGGAGGGGTAGGAGCCTGGAAGCCAGCCCTCTTTTGTATTCTAACATGTTTGTGTCATTATAGAATTATTCCTGGCATAGTCGTCAGCTCTGTGTGTGAATGCTATGACCGTACGTCCCAAGAGATGCATATTGTCCCAACACATCAGACCCTAATTTTTCTCCGCTTGCCTCCAAGGCTTCACGACCAGATAAGGTTTTGAAAAAGCCTTGCATACTCCTGCAGTCATGCCACAACTATAAATAACCAGAACAGATTAACAAAAGATACACGTCACGAGAACCTTGGGTTTTCAGCTTCAGTCAAATTGGGTCGAATGTGGGGTTGAAGACCTGTTTAAATTGTCTAAACACTAGAGATGTTTTATAAGCTATTATTCTCCACTCTAACTGAGTTCACATGAAAGAATTAACCCTTTATGGAGATAATCATGGTATGGAGATATAATCAGTAACAGTGGACTAGCCTATAGACACAAGAATGAATGAAGATCAGTGAAATGTGTAATAATAATATTATATACGGCTCACAGAGCAGCCTATTCCAAAATGAAATTTTTCGAGCAGTATATATTTTGACCAGACCTTTGCTAAAACAAATATAATAGTGGCATAAGACTTTTACACAGTAGTGTATATGAAATCATTGATTATACAGGTGAGTTAGTTCATGTCAGCTGATGTGCAGGGTTTTGGGCAGGTCCCTGTGAAGCGTTCCCAGACTCGTCACTCCTCCTGTATGATACTCTATATAGCACTTGCCGGGAGGAGATTAGCTTAGACACTCTGGACCTTTTATGGCCAAAACATCTAAGGAATCTGGAGTATTCACTGGTTCACGCCATAACACTGATGAGCAAAAAAAAAAAAGGCCTGGCAGCTCTATATTATAATTGCGAATTGCAAATAGGTTGGCAAACTTGTGTTTGACCGATTTGCATGTTAGGGAGGCTGTGTGGTATTTGTGGATGATTACAGATTGTCTGCCAAAATAAGCAGGCATAGTGCATTTAGCATTGTTTAAACCCTCACTGATTGTGTAGTAGCCAAGCTGTATTTAACCTAAGTTAATGACCTTTTACTGCAGTAATAATAATAGCAGTATGATTTACAGGTTGAAAAGTAATCAACAATCCAAGTTTGTTGTGAAGGTTTTGGTTGTGTCGTGTTGCAATGGATCTTTTGATGTTGCAAATAAGTAATGGATTCTTCAGCAAACAGCAAATTTACAGTTGAACCTCATTATCCAGTTCTACTTTGTACGATCAGTGTTATATAGAGACCAGGGATTTCCAATTGTTTTACCTTCCTGCCTCTTACAAGTGTATTGGGCGGGGCTTCAGATTTTCTGCCTCTCGTTAACAACTGTTACCATTTAAAAAAATGAACCCTTGAATGAAATGAATGTGAAGGTAGTGTAACGCGAGCGTAGAAATGGCGGAACCAATCGCAGCGTACGGAGACAAAAACTGGCGTTTATTAGGGTAACAACAGGCAAAAAACAGGGTCAGTAAACAGTCCAGGGTCGTACACAAAAAGGCAGTCGGAGATCGGCGAACGTAATATAAGGGGTGAGACGGAATCAAAAACGGGAGGCAGAAAATGCGGGTCAGAAGCAGGGTGTGATCGACTGAGCAGTTCGTGTGTGTGACAGGTAGAACTAAGAAGCCATTCAGAATGTTTTATTTTACTGTTATTTATGTGGCAGGCTAGGATATTAGGATTAGGCAAATTAGGATACCAGGGCTTTAAATTGCAGGGTCTGAGTGTAAACTGTTGTTTATTTTTTCAAAATATTTATTGCATGTGATTCCCAATATTTTTCTGCCCCGCCTTTTGGTAGATACTAATACTAGTACTAATACTATTACTAATACTAATGGCCAGAAACTGGAAGGTGCAGGTGGAGGCAAAAATGTCTTTCAGAGACACCATCTATATCAGTTACATTAGAATAATACACAATCACTCAGCCCAGAGGTCATCCTTCATTATAGCGGGCTTGAGGTTTGGATTGGAGAGATGTGGAATACAACATGTAATATGTTACAGCTGGAAATTGGATACTGGGAGTTCAGACACCAGGGTTTGACTGCGTTTATGCGAATAGCTTAAATTATTTAAAGCTATTAAAATACATTCTGTTCTCCCCAGCCTTAGCAGTTCCCTTGTGAATTCCTTGTAGAGGAACCAACCCTCGGTGCTTCAGTAATATATATGAAGGAACAGCTTACTTGAGGACTTTACCAAGTATCAAGCTTCCATTGAATCTACTCTGCCTAGATTACTTGCTACTTGCTGACAGGGTTGGGTGTGGAATTCCTTACCGAGTCTGCCTGATTTTTTACAATAGCCTATTGTTACAGTAGAATAACACTGCAGTAAAAATACAAAGACCAATGTACTTCAGGAAGATAGAACACTGAGAATAGAGCATTTTAATTATTAATGCAAATTACTGCTTCTTCGCTGGTGCAGCTAATTTCCCCTGGTATTCATCTGGACTGTTACTTTGGAATATGGGTACTATTAAAATTAGGTCGTGCAAAGCCTGAAGACAAGTGTGGGTACGTGTGGGGTGTGTGCGTGCGCCTGTGTCCCAGTTTAGACCTGTCATCTGCTCCTGCAAGAGCACTGATGTAGAGACAAAAGTGATTTAACAATGTTGAATACGTGCACAAGCTGCATTTTAAGTAACCACATGCCTTCCTTTTCTAAACAGATTTCAGGAATTCTCTGCAAATGAAAAGGCATGAGCTAGTTGTTTATTCTGCAGCGTGGAAGTGAATCCTTCTTGTATAGCTAGATTAAGACGAAGTAGGAATCTGACTGTTGTTCTTTATCCTCACACTTCCTGCATGTCTGCACAGCAGTACTGTCTATAAGTCTATACACTCACCGATTACGTTATGTACACACTCACTTTTTTGCTACTTTCTGCACTTTGTAGTTCTACTTTTAGGCCCCTTTACACTGTTTCCTAATGGCCACGACATCACAGATGGAGCGCTCTTTGGGTGGTGAATCATTCACAGCACTGTAGTTACACTGACTTGGTGGTGGTGGTGTGTTTTGTCAGTATGATCAGACACAGAGTTGCTGCTGGAGTATTTAAACACTGTGTTCACTTAATGGTCAAATTGCTCTACCTTGTTCATGTGAGGTCAGAGAAAATTGCTCATTCGTTGCTGCTGACAGTTGATGTTAGTTATTCATACAGCTTTATCAGTGCTCACAGGATGCTGGTGGCTGGGCATTTTTGGTTGGTGGATTATTTTCAGCCTATCGGTGTCACTGAGGTGTTTAAAAATTATCAGCACTGCTGTGTCTGATCCACTCGTTCCAGCACAACACAATACCACATCAGTGTAACTGCACTTGTGAGAATGATTGTTCACCCAAACCCTGTGCTGGTCCTGACCACTGGAGAGCAGAGTATGTAGAGAAACAGATGGACTACAGATGGTAATTGTAGAACTACAATTGTACAATTCTTCATCTGTATGGCTGAGCAAGTGGCGCTGGTGTAGAAAGTTGTTCCACTCCTATCTGACCGGTAGGCACCAGTTCATATCGATTGGTAAACGTTTCCGATACTGTTCCAATCAAGCATGGTATCCCTCAGGGTTCTGTTCTCGGTCCTTTTCTCTTTATTATCTACATTCCCCCTCTTGGCAATATCCTTCATGGTTTGAAGCTAAAATTTCACCCAGGTGGATCTCAGTTTTATGCCATCTGATCCCTTTCCACCATGTAACCTGACCGAATGCATTGTGCACTCAGTTCTAATGTTCTCTTACTGAATGCACAGAAAACTGAGTTTATTAAAGTGTGTCCGAATCCACACTCTCCACAAATGAAATGACCATCAGCTACCGTTCGCAATCTCAGCGTTTTGTAAAGCAGTCCTGTCTGTATGCTTTGAAACATAAATATCCCTTTTTTTTTTTCGATTCAGCTGATAATGAAATTTAGATGACCGATTGCTGTCTGATGAAATATAGCAAAAAAATGATATTGTGACCCAAACTGAGTCAGAAAGACTCAATATTTGTATTATATGTATTTTTCAGTCGGTATATAATCAGCATATAACCTAATCGGACTGCTTAACTAAATTTGATCCTGTTCCAAATATGCCTGTTTTTTTACATTCACTGACCTTAAATGTGTTTGTGTACATATCGTTAATTACAGTGATGCTTGAAAGTTAATATTAGCAGGTTTTCACACAAGTCATAAAAGTAGTTAAGTAGATAATAGATAAGTAGAGAATTCCAAGATATGGCCATGACTCCACCACTGTACTATGGTTTAGTCATTTCAAGTCAGTGTGTAGCTGTGGGTAAGAGCAGCATGCTTTTCTTATTGTGCCCTGCTGTAAATCATAAACCATGGGATTTAACAGTCGTCGAGTAGTAATAACTTTCAGTTTATACCTTATTTCAGTAACTCTCCCATGAGGGTAGGTAGGTTAGCGTAGAACGTGAGTTGCAAAGCCAATCAGAAACAGGGGCTCACTGACATTCAGACTTTAACACTGATGTGATTAGCATTCGTCAGGTCGGAACCTGAAATAACATTGACCCGGAACTTCCTAGTAGTCCTGATTGGGACCCAGAGGAGACTTTATGGTTGGTTTGTACAAACAGTGTAGTGGCACTAAACCGTAAAGCTGTGGAATTTATGAGCTCGCCTTTTAAGCCTTAATCGCATACATTTTCCCTGTAATTATTGTGTAATTGGTTAGCAGTGGCTCTGTTACAAGAAGACGTCACTGCTCATGTTAGCTTTACTACATGCTGCACCTGCAGTCAGTCAGAAGTGTGCAACAGAATGCAGTCTAGAGTGAGGTTGGTCTGTGTCTGGATCACTTCCTCTGTGGATGTTGACTGCAGACATGTAGATGATCAGACAGTAATATGACCTGCTCTCTCTTCTCCTGTACACTGTCCATTTCCGCACTGCAGTAAAAAAGCAGGGCAGATAAACTGCAGCAATTTGATAATGGCATTCACTCTTTGTGCGCATTTGTTTGTTTAGTTTCTCAGCTTTGTCTTTGTGCCTTCACCCTGGTAAAGGTCGCTTCATTTGTGTGGGTGTTATGTCCAGTTTAAAATTTGCTACGAACCGGCTGTCCTAAATTAACAGCTAACGAGTCAGTGGAAGTTGTCTATAAACCCCTTATAGTTTTCAATGGAAACTGTTGAAACCATTCAACAAAACTCAGATATCAATTTATTTTCTTAGCGCTATGCACAGTCAGTATCAATTGCTGATTGTGACTCAGTCATGTTTACCTCCTTATTAAAACATTTTCCGATCCTACTCACTATTGCAGAGCTTGTGAGCAGACTGCGGTAAGCTGGCTGTGATGATGCTCTTGGGCCTGGCTGGTCTGGTGATTGGATCACGTGAGGGCTAGAGGCACGTCGTCCGTTAGCTCTACACAAAGACAACGCTGAGAAACCCAAAGCTAGCTGCACAGATCTCCACAGGACAGCGGCAGTTCAAGTGGATGGTGGTTAAACAGCTGACATTTAGCTGCCCGCATAGTGCTTAGGGGCTGTGTGGTGATTGCAGCAGGGTCATGTGTAATGACGCAGCACAGTATCTGGTTACATCGTGCTAAATGAATTTCTTCTGGCTCTCATGCTATTCACTCTGCATTCCTATAGATCTGAGCTCTGAGGCCTGGATAGATCCTGTGGCCAAGGGTTCGAAACCGTTAATGCATAGGTTTTGGAATAAAGTCAGAAGAGGAATGACCCAAAAATAATGTGTGCGCGCCTGCTTATGGTGCATTGTAGAGACCAAAAGTCAGGTCCGAGCAAGTCTGACCAAGGGAAATCTGGTATGCAGTGCAGTGACACTGATGTTGTGGTGGTGTGTTTAGTGTGTTTTGCTGGTATGATTTAAATCATACACAGCAGTGCTGCTGGAGCTTTTAAACACAGTGTTTACTCACTGGGCACTCTTAGACACATTTACCATATTATGGCAGATAAATGATAGATTGGCTCCTGGTTACTGCCTTGCTCCTACGAGACCCTGGTAGGGATAAAGCAGCCATGAAAATGATTGAAATAATGAATTTAGACAATTTTGTCTTATCAAGAGCGACTTACAAACCTGTAGAATATTACAAGGGACAATGCAAGTAAAAGAAAGGTTAGGGACTAGCAAGGGCTTTGCTTGGCCCTGATTAATAGTCAAGTGAAATTTATTTTTATAGCGTTATTTTAATGCTGCCTTACAGTGACAAAACTTCCTAAGCATCATAAGGAAAGAAACAAGGGGAGGAGCAGGACTTGGAAAAAAAGGACCCATGAGCAGCCTAGATGATATACGTAAGAATAAGCCAGTTTTACCATGGATTATAGCAAAAGTTAATTAAATACGAAAATGAAAAGAGAGAATATATTTAAAGAAGCATAATAAATCCGATGTACATAGACTAAGTATAATACATTAAACAGAATATAGTATTATGAAGAGTATAATTAAGAATATAAATCTATTGAATAGGGGAGTATTCAAATAATAATTTTAAATAATGTTTAAATAATAATAGTAATAATAATAATAATTTCTACTGGTATAAGGGCTTTTAACCAGGCTCAAGGACACTGTACAAATTTATAGGGCAAACAAACAAAAAGTGAATAGCTAAAATAGTCCTAAACCAAGGATCCACCACTGCTCCGTGATGCCATTCACCCCGTGGCATTCTGCATAGATTTTTCTGAACTAATATTCACTCCTGATTTCAGAATTATAATAACAGTGGAGAAAAAAAGTTGGTGGTGGAGTGTGTGGATTCAGATAGAGTCTGCTGTGTTTTTCCTGAAGATTTCCTGAAGATTTCCAGGGATTGAAGCAAATGTCAGTGCCTTTACAAAAAGATACAGACGTTTAAATAATCTTTTTTGACTTCAGGCTCTAGAGTTGGGCTGTTTGGGGGCAGTGGGGCAGACTTACAATGGCTGTGCTAGTTTTAGACAGGTTTCCTCTGCTAGTTCCCCTTTTAGAGCTGTTTGAATTCCTGCCATTGTATAAGTGAATCAGCTTCCTCAGAGAAGAGGTATGCCATGTGAGAGTCACATTCGCATTACAGGCTGTACTTCCCACAGCCGATGTCCCCCTGTCACCCCATCCCTCTCTGGGCAGGCATTTACTTGGTTTTACAAACGTTTTAGTGATAATGTAACCTATTCTGTAGGTGTATCATGTGATCTCACTTTTAAATGTCATGGTGGCTCGTTCAGTCATTTCCATTCCTGTGTAATTCTCTTTTGCATGTGAATCGGCACAGTTACAGTATGTTCCCACAAGATGTGTTTTCCCTGTTGCAGCCAGACACTGGCACCGGTGTCTCGAGAACACTTTAATAACCCACGTTTCATTGAGGAACGTTTAGCCTTTTTCATCGTCAGAAAAAAATTGTGTTAATGTTTTGCTACACTTTTTGCAAGCATCATACACCAAGTGTGATTGAGTCTTAACAGTGCTTCCCTGTGGGGAGGGACTCGTTTCTTTGACCTGCACTTCACCCTAGCTGTAGGCCAAATTGGCATGTTACACGTTGGTCCTCTTTACTGTTAAATTATTGCACAGCTGGAGGCCTGTTCTTAAAGCCCTGATGGGTGGATGCGTGACTTTTGGGAATCCATTTTTATTAGTGGAAAATGATGGCATCTGTAGTAAAAATGATTAAGAAGTTAGAATCTAATGCATCATAAATCTATATTGAGAGTACTAAATAAAAAACGAATAAAGGAGGTATATAGTGAGGAAAAGCAGGTATATCCATGTAAATGTAAGACATTTTTAAAGCACGGTTTGGCATCAGTGTAATACATGACCTCCTCAGTCATATTTACTAACGTAGCCGATGCCAAATAAACAGAATGCAATAATTCCAGATGTAACATCAGCCGTCATCCCTGCCTTCTTTGGCCTTAGAGTTCAGTGACTCTAGCTCGCTGAGAGCAATCTTGGGTTCTTTGGTTGTCTCTGGGAATGAATCTGCCATGTAATAAAAACTTTTTAACCAGGAAAACAATAGCTTTATTCAAGGACCCACTAATTACATTTTATAAACACGTCACTTGTGGTTAGAGGGCCTTTCTTTGATGGGTTCCTTGTACGTCTTTACTCTGTCCTTCTGCTTTATATGCTGAAAACCATTTTAAAAAGGTGGCATACAAAATTCACATAGTAGTTTTATTAACATTAATGAACTTACATTTTTTTTAAAACTTTCATATACAACTCTATTCAGAGACACTGCTTTTTGTTCTTTTTTTTTCTCCACACGCTTTTCCTGGTGACAGGGGCTACCTTAGAGCACAGAGCACTGGGGTAAAGGTGCCGTGGCAGGGCAGGAGTACATTTGGGGGCCAACATGGTGTAGCTATTTTTTATTTAGATAGACTGACATTTTACACCAGGAATCTAAACAAGAACACACTTCTGAAACTGAAAAGGCGTGTTGTTGGTTTTTTAAGAGTGATAGAGAGAAATAAAGGGGGTGTTAGATGAGGTAAGTGCGAAATAAATGGGTCTTGAATATGGGCAGAGACTCAGCTGTTCGAACATTGAGGGGAAGTTCATTCCGCCACTTAGGAGCCAAAACAAAGAAGAGTCTAGATGAATGTCTTCCTCGTCCCCTGAGAGATCGGAGCAATGGTGTAGTGTGTGTGCGAACTTGAGCTGAATTCTGGATCAGCTGTAAAGTTCGGACAGCGGTCAGAGGTAGCCCCGCCCCGCTAAAAGAGAGTTACAGTAGTCCAGTCTTGAAATGATAAGGGACTGAACCAGAATCCGTGTTTCCTCTGTGGAAAGAAATGGACGGATCCTTCTGATGTTGTAAAGAAGAAAACGACACGACCGGGAGACGTTAGCAATGTGGGAAGAAAAGGACAGTTGGTTGTCCATAGTCACTTCCAGGTTGGGAGCCACGACAGAGGGGGAGATCCTAGCCTTGTCAACTGACAGGACAAGCCCACAGATAATCATTTAATATGATTCACAATTATGTACCGAGAGTAAAAGTGCTAGATTTGTTTGCTTGGCAGATGCATCTAAGAATAATGACTTACAATTTATTAGTCAGAGGCCAAGGGCTCGGGGGGGCAGCTGCGGCAGCTTCGTGGTATTACTGAATTCTCAACCTTCCCACTAATTCCCTTAATCGCCGATCCACCGCTGACCGAAGTGAAATTCTATAATATGGGAACAATTGAAACGAAAGTACATTTCATCTGGAAATTGTGACTAACACAGAACTTGGACTGCATTTTGAGCTTTAACCCTGTTCAGAGGCTTCACCTGCAGGTCTCATCATTCCACGCTTACTGAGGTACAAAATGCCACCGACTCACCCGCTGCTACGTTGTCATGGCAACTGCTGCATGGGTTGTGGGCAGCAGCTTCCTGCTTATTGAGTAGGAAAAAAAAGAAGTGTGTCTGCCGATAGCAAAAGGTGCACAGCGACAACATACTACAGGCAAAGCGGTTTTAGTCTGAACTTCAGAGATGAAACTGAGGCAGAATGTTGATCTTCCTGCTCTTTAACCACAAGGCTTGGGCTTGTAACTGGCACAATATGTCAACCTGACTTGATTGAAGTCTTGATTATATTTGAAGGTCCTTTTTTTTCTTATTTATTGGTTCGTTTGCGTAAAACGGAGACCAAATGCCTAAGCACAGATTCCACACCATGCTCTGTTAATCATGAGGATCACATGCTAACAATTTCCTGATTTCTCACTGACTAATTTTGTCTATAGGGAAAAGATGTGACTTTGGTAACTTTCCGAACCCTTTCCAAGTTTAATCGTGTTTATGTATGCGAGACTGTTCAGGTAAATCTTGATGTTTTACAAAGCAGGCTATGCTAACCAACTGCAGCTCAGAAGCAGCGGGTCGGCTAAACGCTAAATGCTAGAAGCTTTGCTTAAGAAAGGACAAATCACCTTTTTTTCTTATTAATCTGTCTTAAGTCCTATTCTCTGATTTCTTCACAGAAGCGGCGGAGGCGTATCGACCGGAGCATGATTGGCGAGCCCACAAACTTTGTCCACACAGCCCATGTGGGTTCTGGAGACTTGTTCAGCGGCATGGACTCTGTAAGTCTAGATTCTATACATCTAATCAAAATGATGGGTTATTGTTTAATAAAATATCAAGTTGTTTACGATTTAGACATTTAAGAGGTAAAGATTTTCATAAACCTACATAAACTAGCTAGTACTGGGTTGGACCCTCACTGGTCATGAGATACAGCGTTCATTCTTTTTGGCATAGATTGACAAAGGTCGTGGAAACCTTCCTCAGAAATCTCGGTCCATATTGACATGATAGCGTCGCAGTTTCTGCAGATTTGTCGACTGCACATCCATGATGAAAATCTCCTATTCCACCACTTCACTGTGATGAAAATTGTACCCTCTGTTGACACCCGGTGTCTATTCTCTTGCTGTAGCCGATCTGCTTCAAGATTTGACGCGTCGTGCATTTGGATATTCGTTTTGGCATATGGTGGTTGTAATTAGTGGTTACTTGAGTTGCTGGTGCCATTTTGGCCAGGCCAGTTTGGCCATTCTCCTCTGAGCCGTTTTTGCCCAGAGAAATGCTGCCCGCTTTATTCGGGGACATTCTATGCGCCATTCTCTGAATGTTTTCCGGAACGTTCCCTAGTCACATAAATCAGCGTTCTTCCACCGTTCAATAACAAAGTGCCCGGTGAGTGAAGTGCCGCATCGAAATACAAATCTTTGGCCACAGTCAACCTTTTTTTGGGGGTGATTCTCCGCTTCTATACATTGTGCAACCCTGGGTCGACCCATTGTGCTCCATTTGTGCTCTTGTTATAGGTGAATTCAATCCAGAATCAAATGCAGTCAAAGGGAGGCTACGGGCGTGAGACCATGAATATGCAGATGCAACTGGTAGATACAAAAGCAGGATAATGCCCAGCTCGGGGAGGTGAGCGATCTTTTAATAGACCCCTTCATGCTTGGTTGAAAAACCTATCATAATTTGCATGCGTAGTGTTTGAACTGTACATTTGAATCAGAGTCTATGGCCAACGTTGTTCCCTGCTTTCCCACCAGGCCTCTTCTCCGTCCGTGTATTCCCTCGGCCTCCGCCCACCTGCCATCAGTGACAACTCCTAGTATTTCCCTGTTCTCGTCCAGCAAACTCACGGACCATCGTGCAATCCATGGAATCCAGGAATGAGGACCATCTGTCCAAGGTCATCGGTGTCCTCTCCTCCTCATAACGGATGCTTGCATGCCCCGTCATCGCCCGTCTCGCAGCACATAGTGTACCCTTGCTTCCTTTGTCTGTGGTTTGCTGCGAACAGCTCACTCTCAGCACTCGTACGTGAAGACCTGGAACCTGCGGGCGTAAACATTTTTTGATTTTTGTTTCGTTTCCTTTCACAAACAGATTTTCGAGTTTAAAGACTGGCGTGAAGCACGCTGACTGTGTTTGTATGAAATGTGGCTTGCTCTGGCCTTGCGGTGCCAAAAACCCTCCTTTCAGTGGAATGATGACTCTTCTGATTTATACGTACCTTCATTTTAGAAATAGGCCCTAACGAATGCCATATCATAAGACGTGTAATTGTTCCTTCACTGTTTACTTCATTGACAGATCACATTCCTGACGTCTTTGTTTTGTCCTCGTGGTAACGGTAGGATTAGACCCAACACTTTTGGAATGCACGGCTGGCACATCTCTCACCACGCTGCTGTAAATGTTTTACCATGAACGTGATATGAAGACGCTTACGCTGTGGTCATTCGCTGTACACTCAATGTTAAAAAAGACAATGGAGTCGATGTTCTAATGCTCTACGCTGACGTGACAACAATGTATGATGGAAAATCTTGAAACTGAGGCTAATTCTACTTCGGTCTACATTTCCTTAATGTCTTCTGTGGAAGACAAAAGCAGAACCTCTCGGAGCAAATGTTTGCTTTTTGGAGTGAGCTCTAGCATTTTTACCTGCTTTTAAACCAGTGCTGTCATTTGTAAGCAGAATAACTTATTACCATCACAGCCTACAGACATTTGCTCAGGTTGAGAGGTTTTTTTTTTTAAAACTGTTGATAAAATGCAATATCAAAAAAGATGCACTGATTTCTCGAGCGTAATCAAACCTGTAAGAATTCTGCAAAGGTGTGCAGCTTGTTCGATTAGATACCTTTAGACGAGCTATGCTGCTACAGGTTCTGTCGCGCCTCTGAAATAACGGGATCTCAGAAGTCTACTTTTACAGCTGATCGTATGACTTTAACTGTTCACGTTCAAAATTTCAATGTTAACATGAGTTCATCTCAAACGGTGCATATCAGAACAAAGCCCAAGGTGTTCAAGCAATTCTCTTACGTTGGCGTGAAAAAACGCCATAGGTTATACAGTGGGTATCCACCGCTAGATGTGCGTCCACCTTTCCCTGTCCCTCTTAGTCATTTCTCAAGTGCTTTCTGTTGGTATATACTGTGTCCTGTGTACCACACCAGAAACTACGCTAATTTATTTTAGTTTTTTTTTCTCTTTGTTACATGTTCCTTAGCTTTATTATCATCTCTCTGAAATGGCCTGCCTCTGTGTTGTCAGAATGAATAATTTTGGCAATATTTACTAGATCAGTACCAGACAAAGTGGATGAACGTTTTCCTGGCACTCCGTAAAGGCTTTATGTTTGAAAGATCTGCGTAGTTTTTGGCAGAGATGTCGTCCTGCCAGTTCTTGCAATGCAATAGGGATATTTTGCCCAAGGTGATGTAACAGGCATGCATTACAGATGCAGTGACTGTCCGCCTTTTTTTTTTTTTAAACCACAGATGGATTTCATTATCAGGGAATTCAACAAGCAACTGGCATAGTACTTTTTTGTACACTTGCGCTCATCTTATTTTTCATTTAATGTTGGCTTGTACAGTACTGAATGTGTTCTGTTGAAATAAATATTTTTGTTCCATGTTGAACAGCTTCTTCTATTATTTTTGTTATTTACAGTTATTAACTGATAATTGTTCAGTGATTCAATAATGTATGTAAACTAAGAAATTGGCTAACATGCATATTTCTAGACCAAACCAGCGTGTCGTCACGCTGAAAGGGGAACCAACTGCTTATCTTCAACTGTCGAGCAGAAGGCCACAGGTTATCCTTAACAATTTGAGTATGCTTGACAGCATCCTTTTCCCTTCAGTCCTGACCAAATGCCCTGTACCCAGGGACGATAAAGAACCCCACAACATAATGTTCATTTTATTTTCAGACAGTATGAATCCAGGGTATTTTATGATTTGTCTTGTCAGCGTCACTTAATTGGTTAATACATTTCAGTGATTGCATTTTTAAAAAGTTGGGATAAGGGTAATAAAGGGGATGCTGTATATACTGCTTGCAAACATTATTAAATCATCACTGACTAATGACAAATCCCATAATCAATTAACCTAATGAATAAGGAAACCCCTCAGACAAGGGGGATGGGGGGGGAGGGTTGAATGGGGAACCACACCACCTGGTATCAAACTTTTTTTCTGTGAGGCCACAGCGATTTCTAACACATGCCTGTAATCATGATTTGGTTCAAAAGCAGCGTTCATGAAAAGCGTCTTGGAGGAGGAAAGAAGGGCAGTGGATCTCCAGTTTGTCAACAAATATGAATTTTTCACTTAAATTTAATTAGAGATTTTAAAAAAAGGAAGACTGGAAGGGTTCAGTTAGCTGATATGGCTTGTTCTGCATTGTCTTGATAAAAAAAATGCATGGTCGTCCCAGGAAGAGATCTTTTCTCTCTCTGTGTTCTTTTCTGCTTTAATGCTGTTCAATTTTGTATATAACCTTAACCAAGAGCACATCATTATTTAGAGCAAAGACCCTTTTGGCTTTTTAGACTTGTTGCTGAATCAGTGCTGTCTGAGGGATTGGTCGTTCAGTTTAGGCTTGTGCCCTTCCCTTCCATGGACTGAATTTTCTCCGGATTCCTTGAATTTTTTTACATGTTTACATTGCATGTTATGCAATGTATAAGAAATATGTAATTCCCTTCCAATCTCTCAATGAGAAACATTCCATATAAATTATTTTCTCCCATATTTGGTTGCAAACTGGATATCTCCTGTCAGTCTTTGCTCCTCAAAGACTCAGCCTTTTCCTGGATGCTGTTTTTGTACCAAAATCATGATTAAAATCACCTGTTCACGTAATTATTTTATTTGAGTTTTTTTCTCATGATTAGTCATCAATTACTGGAATGTGTTTCACACCTGAAATACAGGAATGGATGTTTATCAATTCATGAAACTGAGAGAAACGGAGAAACCCTGAGTTGTCTTGGGTTAATACACTCTGCAATGAAATAAATCTGGGCAGTAACAAGCTATATAAAGTCGTGCTGTCATTATTTACTCTTAGGACTTACACATTTTATATATGACTGCAATGCAGCAGTTTAATTTGGATCGGAGTATAGAATTTTGTTATGTACAGCTCACAGATTGTGGGTATGCGTCATCGTTGGTCAGGTTACATAACAAATAACTAGAACCCGCTGACAAAACAGCAGAAGGTACTATATACACAAACACTCAACCCACACAAATGACTTTAAAGAATGAATTAGTGGGAGTGTGTGGGTAGCAGTTACTGGACAATGAGAATGGATATAGAATGCTAAGAGGTGAGAGGACAAACAGTCAATCTAATGGATTAGCATTTACCGGGCTGGAACACTAGCTTAGTACAGTGTCACCACACCTTCGCAAAGGCTTTGGTCATTTACATTTCACAAGTCATAGCCTTGCACTCCATGCTGTTGCTAGGCAACCTGCTGGGTAGCAAATCAGGAGGTCCTCTTGTTGACGTCTTCTCATGATGACTTACTCTTGAGCAGAAAGAACCAACACCCTGTGTTCAGCCGTTATATGAAGCTTATTTTATGTAATTCCTTTTTTCCTAAAAAGCAGACTGCTGATGTTTTTGTACTGTTAGGGCCTTGGTTGTAATACAGCCATCTGACGTCTTGAAGGTGAACAGAAATGTAGTTGGACTTGCTTTAAAAGCTTTTGGACTACCTAAATATCAAAGCAAAGCAAATAATCTGTTTTTACTCAGGCCTATCCTGGCACGGCCACAGGGGAGATTCTTAAACCTACCTTAGAATTAGGGCTGGGAGGTAAACTGGAATTAAAGTGAGTACCAGTATAAGGCTGTTCCGTTACATGGAGTTTTCCCTCCCCTGAATACCGTGATGAACCCAGAAACAGTGAAACTGAAACAGCCCGCACACAAGGCAACATGCACATACATCTGCAACCAACAAACATACAGAAAAGCAAGATTCTCTGTTGGAATTAAGTTTTGTTATGACTACGTTTGGATGGCATTTAGAAGTTATTAATAATTTAGGATTTGGGGTATTTTGTTATATTATAATATTTTCATATGAATAGTGAAAAATATTGTCACCCCCACCCCAGGGAATTGAATTGAGACTCTGAACTGAGGGACGTTTACCTCCAAACCACTGAAACTGCACAATCTGCTTTGTCTGAGAGAGGGATCGTCTCCCCCCACTGCAATAGCAGCCCCTGTCTGCCGTAGGAGGTGTTAGCAACGACGGTGGATGGACATGGTGAGTTTAGCCTGTTTTCTCAATCTGGATTTACTCATACTGTAGAAATACGACACCTGCTGGTGGTCATGAGCTAGACCCTTTTGTGGCATGATTTGCCCTCCTCGTTCAGCTCATGTACAGTTCTTCACCTGCCTGCCCATAAACCAAGTGTAACCCCATAGTTAAAGAATATTATTACTATAAATAAATGTGTTTACCCGGGGGTCCTTGCTTTTGGCTACTCTTGATCAAAAGTTTGAGAATAAGTGCTTATAGGGTATAGTTGTGTTTTTGTGATTCACTGTGCCACATAAAATATCTAATATACAAAAGAAAACAAATATTCAAACTCCTCTTCCACTTCTGGTAGTGTGTAATCTTTTCTTGTATATGTAAACTGAACGTCCTGTAACGTGACATTGGGTTCTGTTAAAGGTGCTGTAGAAGTGTAACCTAGCATTTAAAAAAATAAGAGAGAACAAATATTATCCTTTAGCTGCATTCTATGGATATTGGGATGATGGGGCATTCACAGTAGTCATTCTGACCAGACAGTGACATGATACTGTAGTTACGTAAACTGTTGAGTTACTGGGAACATGTAAACTTCTGTGAGAGTACGGATCTGTAGTAGCATACTATAGCTCATATGTGTATTAACTCTATTGCTGTAATTGCAGCATGCATTCCAGCTGGCATGGATCCACAAGTTTATGCCAAATTTGATGATCCATAATGCATTCCAAAGCGGCTCTTGAGATGCTACTGAGTATGCTTGACTTTTTCTGTCTTCAAGTGCCCCCATAAATGCTAGATGGGATTTATGTCAGGTGACTGCATTTCCGATAAATAACAAGATTACTAACCATGAACTTCATGAATAAAATCACAGATCTCTGTTTGCCAATTTTCCATGCATTTACCACATCTTTATATAGTAAGTGAACAAATGAGTAAGTGAGAAATGAGAATGTAAGGCTTTGAAAATGTCCTGGTTGTTGGTGTTAATCGGTAAAACTTAGCCTTCCAAATAAAGCTTGATTTCTTTGTTATGTAATAACAATATTAATATATCATAATAATGACCATTGTACTACTAAATAATGATTCAGTACTACTAATGAGTATGTACCGTACAAAACTGCTTTTTTTTGGTTACATCATTATTCACTGTAGCCCAGCTATCGTCGTGCACAATTTGTTGGTAAGACTTCCCCTGCCTTCAAGCACCCCCATAAGTGCTCAACTGAGTTTTTGTCAGGTGACTGTGAAGAAAAGTCCAGGATAATCAGCATTTCTTTGGTCTTCAAGTAGTTGTTGCAAAGCTTTGATGTGTGTTTTGGGTCATTACACTGCTGCAGCGTAAATCATTCTCCCCAAAACCAAACAAGCATTTACACTAGTGCTTTCAGACCTCTGGCCCTAATAAAATAACATTTGGAAACATACACTATATCGACAAAGTATCTACAAACCCATTCTAAATAATGCTATCTGTTATTTTAGCCACACTCGCTGCTAACCAGTTCCTAATACAAAGCACATAGGTGTGGACTGTCCATAAATAGACATGTTAGTAGAATAGGTCATACAGAGCTCTGTAGTGGCTCTGCCATGTTGCTAGTGCTTTTCGGCCCTTGAGCAAGGCGCTTAGACCACAACTGCCTGGAAAGAACCTTGTAAGATTGTATATGTTGTAAGTTCCTCTGGATAAGGACGACCGCTACATGCTGTAAATGCAAATGTTTTCACGTTTAATTTCTCATTTAGTCTGTCCGTTAACTTTCCTCATTAAACAAAGTCTATGAGGAAACCATTTGCCAGCTGCAAAGGAGAACTTGGCTGGTCTGCACAGAGCCCTAATCTTAAGCCCATCAGACAACTTTGAGATGAACTGGACTGGCAATATTAAGCCACGACTTATTGTCCGAGATCAGTGTCTGATCTCAGTCCTGTTTCAAAACTTTCTCAGTCGAGTGAACTCCCAAAAAATTCCATACTCATGTTTTAGGATGTTATATCTGGGCATCTACAGACTTTTGTTCATACAGAGTACGTCACAATTGCTGTTCTGACTTGGGCTACTTGATAGTGTTCGCATAATTCTATTCAAATGCCAGCTGTAGAAATGATTTACTTTCTCAAATAACAAAGCGGATGGGATAAAACATGCATTGCTGCTAATACAGGATCAATATTTGCTTGTACTTAGGTTCTAGACATGCTTCTAAGTTCTTTTTTCTTCTTATTCCATCACATATTCCATCGTATTTTGAGGTACACTCCACACTTACTGTAATATAGTGAGAACAGCATTCTTATGTTCCCAATCTCAGCCTGTCTGTTTAAAATTTCAACTAAAATTGTATGTTGACTTTTTGCATAAGCCCGTTTTTTCCTAGTGTAAATGCTCAGCAGTTATGCTCTCATAGCAGACACTTCATCAGCAGTGTTGACATTGGCATACGTGATGAAGACTAATTATTCAGAACAAGCCTGGACATGTCAGAGCAATAGGCATGATTTAATAACTGCTTGGAGGTTAGGAGGGGATATGCCACTGGCACAAACTATACAAAGTCTCTGTGATAAATCAGTGCTAGCTTGCTGCAGCCGTACCAGTCAACGTAGGGGTATTAGGTTTCCTCTGCTAGGGAAAATCTATCACATAAACCATACAGATGTTATGTTTTAATTCATTATGTTTAAAATAAAACGCTATGTGCAGTGTCTAA